>JAVTVY010025421.1:0-110806 GCA_036873755.1 Hanleya hanleyi
AGGGTTAATTGTGTGTTACGTGTGTTACAACAGACAAAATGAGATTTGCTCATATATGTGATTTAAACTCAAAATCATATGAAAGGTTTGAAAGATTTGCCATGTAAATTATACCTTATTCTGTCAATGTGTAAAAAAAATTCAGTCACTTGACTTCTAGATTAAATTTGCTTTGGTAAATTCAGACAGTGTAACACACGTAACAAATATTGTAACACACGCAACGCAAGACTTTCACTTCCACCTCCTCCAATTGTTATATTTATGGCTCCACACCATGTTGGTATAGAAAAGTGTTTATTCTTCTTGAAAAATAACTACACATTAGATTGAATCATGTGTACAAATCAGACGATTTTGAGTTTAAATCACGTATATGAATAAATCATGTTTTGTCCGATGTAACACACGTAACGCATAATTAACCCTCCCTAATCAAGGTAGAATTAATCGTGATCGTTCTTTGAGAACATTTTTTAGTAGTATGTCCCCTAAGGATCCTTTTCCTAATATAGTTGTAACTCCTTAACAGTCAGGTTTTTTTAAGGGTCAATCAGTGCAGGCAAAAAAGTCTGCAAATTGTAACACACGTAACGTGGAATGGACCTTTTACTGAATGTGGCAAAGTGGGTGCAGGATTTCACGACAGTGATAGAATATTGGAACTACTGCGTGGCCATGGGAGCTTTATTGGGAGTCATCGGCGGGTCATAGGTAAACAAATGCATATGCACCATTTCAGTCGTTGGTGATGAAAACATGCAGTGGTTGTATAATCAATGTGGGCAGTTTGAAGATCGATAAGGACTGAATGCGCATGCATGCTACATTTTTCTGCCTAGTGCAGTCAGAGGGTGTTAACTTACACCAACAGTTTAGGAGGTTACAAACTCTGGCAATGGGAGAATGATGTGCACAGTATATAGACAGTATACAGCAGGGCCACTGTTAATCGATTGTTTGTTTCTCGTAACCTTGCTTAAAAAAATACACATGCTGAGTGCGATAATTATTAATTATTAACTTGCAAACCAATTGTATACAAGTATGAAGAAAATGAGCAAGTTTTACTCATGAAAATGTAAATCCCTCATGGATTTTAATTATTTGCTCTCAAAATATAGATACGGGCTGGTTACGGGAAACGAACCATTAATTATCAGCGGCCTAGGACACTGTCCTTATTATGGTTATTGCCATTAGGCCCCATAAAAAAAATGCCTTGTTTCCCATCACTGACTTTTCAGAAAGTCGGACGGGCAGTCCTTTTTTATTTTTTATTTTTTTATTTTCGGAAGGGCATAGGAATGGTTCAGTTCATTCAGAGTGATAGTCTAATTTGGTCCTAAAATGGTATACAATTCATTTTAAAGTTTCATTTTGTACACGGTATTGCTAAAGATTGAATAAATACATTGGATAAATCGGCAAAAATCCCATGGCATTTGAATTTCCATTCTCACCTCCTGCATACTGCTATATGTGAGGTCATCTCATTCTGATTTCGTAGTCGCAAACTCTCCATTCCTATGCAGAAAGACAGAACTCGAAAGATGGTATTGATAACATCTGAATCACTGTGATTTGAAAGGAAAAAACTGTGGGTGTTTTATTCCAGCAGGAAACAATTAGCTGAGATATTCTCACGAAATGGAGAACATGACGATCATGAATTGACTAAATATTATGAAGTTTACCTTGGGCAGTCATACTATATCACTGAGGAATAGAACAACGTAAGTTCTTCAATGGAAAATAAATATCAACTATACATTGACAATGCTGCAGATGTTGTGTTCCTGTGTTACTACTATACATTTATATACGACTAGAATTAGAAATTTATACACAAACAGAACAAAAATAAGATTACAACCATAAAATTGCAATCAGCGCGACAATATCACGGACATGTCGCCTTGATTACAGCAAAGATACTTGTCATTGAAAGACCTTCAACGAGGTTCAATTACAGATCAAAAAACAACAGAATTGGAAAGGACGACTAGATAAACATCTTCAGTATCTCCACATACAAAACAGTCAAGTAAGAAGTCTCGATCCAGGACAATATCTAATAACCATGACATCAAATACATCAGTTGCCGGTCGTCTGAAAGTGGCAAAAATGAGGAGTTATTGCCCCTTTTTCAAGAGCAAGATTCAGATACAGCAATGCCTTCAACATGGGCCTCTGAAATATCACCGTCATATTTAAGTTTGTTTCTAGACAGTGTCAGAGCTGACAGGGACCTGAAATATCACTGGACTGTTCTAGTGTGAAAGGGAT
Source organism: Hanleya hanleyi (assembly GCA_036873755.1). NCBI lineage: Eukaryota > Metazoa > Mollusca > Polyplacophora > Lepidopleurida > Hanleyidae > Hanleya > Hanleya hanleyi. The sequence continues at coordinate 2,291 of JAVTVY010025421.1, forward strand.
CTGAAGAAATCATGTATAAAATCTTTTGAAACAACTTTTTTCAGCAACTTTCAGTCCGTGCCTATACTTACAGCATGCGTGAGGCAAAAGTTTACTCGTTGGTCGCATTGCACTAAGGGAAGGAAACATGGCGGTTTTTGCTATTTTTAGATGACCGGCAAGGCGCGTATTGTGCACAGAAGAAACATCAAGTTGCTGGCAAGGCCCGGGTAATCAAGGTATAAGACTGTCGCGTATAAAATCTTGACATCACCCCAGCTCCTCTGCCACAACAAGCATTCGTAGCGCGCCACAACAGTCGCTGGTGCAAACCAGTCAGTTCAGCCTCATTTTCATACCAAAAGAAACACCAACAAGGCAAGTGAGAAAAAATAAAAAATAAATCGGGGCGGGCGGTGATGGGAAACAATGCATTTTTTTTTATGGGGCCTTACCGGTACTATAGTTCTCTTGTTATTATTTTGGTTCTCTCACTGTCATTATTGTCAGTCCTTTCCATGAAAGGCGAGCGATCGCTCTCGCTCGCGCCCACACACGCCCAGAGAGTTCCAGCTAGGCGTCCGATTTGTCGCTCGCCCATATCAGCCGCTAAAAGCCAGTATTGGATAACTTTCTGTTAAGCGACTCTGCATTGGCTCGCTTGTTTGTGTTTGCATGCTTGCTTTCGAAGTGAAAACGGAAGTACATTTGGGAAATTCTGCAGAACATGCGCAGTCGACACAAAGTGACAACCCAAGGTAAAGTCGAACGCAATTGGTGTTGGGGCAATCTAGCCCCAGAACTCACTTTAGCTGCGAAAACTGACGGAATACGGAAATAGCCGAACGTGAGATTGGTGTTGCGGCTGGTTATATTTTTGTACGGACACGTTCATTGGTCGGTGGTGCAGTGAAATTTTTTCCATCTCGCCACGTGCTCTGTAGCCTTGAAAACAAGCGTGTGCTGGGACTTCAGTTCAGCCATGTTTTTCATTGTGACACACGAGGTGGTTTTTGCCAACTTCTTGATTTTTTTATTCGGAATAAATATGGCAGAAAGTGTTCTAACAAAAGGGAACAGAGTTGAAATTAAGACTTTCAAAAACTGGGGAACTGCCGTACAGACATACTGGATTCATTACTGATCAAACGGATGACGGTCGAGAGTTAGCTGCCTGTCTCACATTACGACGCAACGTCGTTTTCGTGGATTTATCAGTTAATATAACACATTAGCTGTCGAAACTCACAATACATTCCAAACTCTATCTGTGTAATTCTTGGTCATCAAAAATATTTCCCTGACATGAGAAATTGTTTAAAAAAATTTCCAAAGCTTGTTCGTCCATTTTCGCCCATAGGAGCCGGAGAGTTGTTGAGTGGTGATGTTTCAGTGTGAATATGCGGGACAAGTTACTTCCCCTAGCATAGTGCCTCTCCTGTGGATGAAAATGGACTTGCCCGGTTGGTTTCACAGCATGTCAGCAATGTACGTCGGTTGCTCGGACGAGACAAGCTTTGGAGATTTTTTTAAACAATTTCTCATGTCAGGGAAATATTTTTGATGACAAATAATTACACAGATGGTCAATTCCATGCTACTTGGGACATGAAGCCAAAAAATAAAATCTTGAGAATGTGCCACAATGAGATTGTTTTATAATGGTGATACAGTATAAAGATAAAATCTAAAAATTCAGTAAGATTGCTGCAGAATTTTCCAACCTGGGGTGTTATGAAGTTCCAGGATCAAATTTTCTTATTTTTGCTTTCAATTATCTCACAAAATTGGTTAGATTTTATTACCATTGTTTAGCTGCAGAATGAAGGATTTCTTTTTTTATTTACATTAATGGTTAATGGTGTCTTGAAAAATCATTAAAAAAAATCAGCAGGTATTTGTAAATATTGTCACACATTGTAAATTTTGCATGGAGTCACAGTTATGTAACGCGAGTGACGATAAATGCTACTTTTTCTTTTATTAGACAAAAAACTTCAAGTTTAATTGAGCTATTTCTATCACTGCTTCTGTCAGTTGTCATGAACATATGACCATAGTTTTGAGTTCCTACACCATGTGACTTCTTCCAGTGGTAGCGCCAAATCTAGTAACGCGAGTGACAATGTAACGTGAGTGACGGAGTGTAACGCGAGTGACGCTATCTGGTGGAAGATACTATTTTCAAATTCCAATTTTTATTAAGTCATGACATGCTGGATAGGGTGTGACAGAAATATAAATACTTTAAACATGTGAGTATATAAATGCCAAAGAAAAATACCCAGAATTCTTGTGATCCTGCTCACACTGCATGTGCTTCCTGTCATCTGCTATTTGGTTATCAATACATCTCAAATTCCATCCAACTTTGAATTGTGTGGTCCACCATTTCTTAGTTGAAATAGCATTTGGAACTGGAGTGTTGGAGTCCTGATAATTCACTCAACTACATTTCATGGAATTATTTAGGAATATTTGCAAACATAGCTGAAAATTCACTAGGGATAGTTAATAGGCCAGCATTTTAGCAGAGTTCATTTCGACCAAGGGACATATTTCGGAATTTTGACAGTTCCTTCACCTGTTTGTTATTTTATATTTTATGGTTGACCAACCGATATTAGTGAGTTTATATGCATTTGCATTGTAATTGAATTAATAACTAGGACTTATACCAATTTATAATATCTGTATTACTATCTGGGTGATATTGCAACTGCATTCCTCTTTCTCAATATAAATACATATACATTTTATATTTTCTTTTCTCCAGTTTTGCATTTTTTTAAATCTAATAGTGCTCTATTCTCATAGTTTAAATTTTCTGTTAAAATGACAAGTACCTTAATTTATTTTTTGAAAAAAATAAATGTTTTATTTATTTGACATAATTCTCTGGTTTGTATTTTCGATTTCAAAAATACCTTTAGGAATTATTTTTAATTATTTATCAAACGATGTTCATCATAGGAGGTCTTTTTAAGTCCAGACTCATCTGGAAATCGAGTTTGATGCTCTGACCGGTCTTTTAGGTCTTGGAATGTGGCATCTCATGTTCAAATATGTTAGCAGTAAACAATGTTAACAATGTCTTCCGTAAAACAATTTGTTTTACACCCTCACTATTAAATATTCAAAGTGCTCACTGGAAGCAACATCAAGTGAGTCTCTTCACTGCACCAATTGACTAAAGGGACTAGATGCATGTGTGAAAATAATATGTAGTGGCTAGGAGACGATTCTTGAAAAATAATCTGCACTTGAGACAATACTATGACGTCACAGGAGTCGTTAAATGACTCGGATATTGGTACTCTCCATGTGAAGGATTGGTGTCTGGTGAAGTATGACCAAGATGTGTACCCTGGTGAAATACTCAGTATCGTCAAGTATTTCATATCCGCGATGATCCGTACAGGAGCGGGCCATACCTACACCCTGTGATTCTGTTTATTACCACCGGGAACAAATTGTTAGAAAGTTAGATGGTCCAGTTCCTTCAAACAGTTGCTCATCTTTCACATTTCCAGAACTTCCTTAAGCATGTTAATTGCATGTCCTTCTCTGAGATGAACATAAAATGTACAAAGTTCTGTTCAGTTATACTGTATCTGAGATCTGTTTTTGTGGCACAACATAATTTTATGGTTTGTGGTGTTTAATGTTCACTAACATTCAAACTTTGGTATCCTCAAATGAGAGGTAACGCGAGTGACGTAACGCGAGTGACGAGACATGGAAGTTATTCGAGCAAGCTGTTACACATTGGAACAACTTAGTGGATTCCTAATTGCATTGTTATTTCAAGAGGTCTACAGGGTACCGTATTAACAGATCCACTAAATTGTCATCTGTGTGTAAAGGCTTGAGCTTAATTCAAGAACGAAGTTATGGCTAAAATTTCCATGTCCTTTTTGCTGTAACGCGAGTGACGAGTACGCAAATTGGAATTAAATAAAAGTCTTTAATGCAATTACAGCACTTTAAATTTGTATGAATACTTTAGGGCCCAAGAAGGTCTTTATGCATTATGTGTGCATGTATACTTTCTTTGTTGGAGGCAGGTGGGGTATAATATAACCAATATGGTGAAAAAATGTAACACGAGTGACGTGGAATTGACCAGATAGAGTTTGGAATATATTGTGAGTTTCAACAGCTAATGTGTTATATTAACTCATAAATCCACGAAAATGATGTTGCGTCGTAATGTGAGACAGACAGTAGTTTCTCCAGCACAGGCAGCAGTACAATATTTGGCATCACTCACCCTACACGAGTGATAGCTCCCCCAAACATTTTTAGGCGAGTGATTGATTAGGAGAGCGATAGCTCGCCAAGGCCATTTTAGGAGACTGATTCGTAACTCTCCCAAGATTTGCTCATTGGCATTATAGTTGAATTGTTGTCATTAATTAGGATTCTCTCTTTGTCAAATGGTTCTCTCATTGCCATTATTGTTGTACTCTCATTGCCAATATTATTGTTCTCTTATTGTCATTGATGGTTCTCTCATTATAATTATTATAGATCTCTTATTGCCATTATTGTGGTTGCCTTGTTGTCATTATTATGGTTCTCTCATTACAATTACTATGGATCTCTCATCATTATTTTGGTTCTCTTGTTGCCATTATTTTAATTATTTCATTGTCATTATTTTTGTTTCTGCCATTATTAGTTCTCTCACTGTCATTATTGTGGTTCTCTCACTGTCATTATTGTGGTCCTCTCACTGTCATTATTGTGGTTCTCTCACTGTCATTATTGTGGTTCTCTCATTGCCATTATTATGGTTCTCTCACTGTCATTATTGTGGTTCTCTCACTGTCATTATTGTGGTTCTCTCATTGCCATTATTATTGTGGTTCTCTCACTGTCATTATTATGGTTCTCTCACTGTCATTATTGTGGTTCTCTCACTGTCATTATTGTGGTTCTCTCATTGTCATTATTATGGTTCTCTCATTGCCATTATTGTGGTTCTCTCATTGTCATTATTATGGTTCTCTCATTGCCATTATTGTGGTTCTCTCACTGTCATTATTGTGGTTCTCTCATTGTCATTATTGTGGTTCTCTCATTGTCATTATGGTTCTCTCACTGTCATTATTGTGGTTCTTTCACTGTCATTATTGTGGTTCTCTCATTGTCATTATTATGGTTCTCTCACTGTCATTATTGTGGTTCTCTCATTGTCATTATTGTGGTTCTCTCATTGTCATTATTATGGTTCTCTCTCACTGTCATTATTGTGGTTCTCTCATTGTCATTATTATGGTTCTCTCACTGTCATTACAACCCACATCCCCTTGTTATTACTATGCTTCTCACCTTAGCATTATAATGGCTAAATTGTTGTCATTATTATGGTTTTCTCATTGCCAATATTATTGTTCTCTCATTGTCATTATTTTGATTCTCTCATTGCCATTATTATGGTTCTCCCATTCAATTATTATGGATCACTCATTGTCATATCATGGTTTTCTTGTTGTCATTATTATGGTTCTCTTGTTGCCATTATTGTGGTTCTCTCCTTGTTATTGTTCTCTCATTGCCATTATTATGATTCTCTCTTTGCCATTATTATGGTTCTTTCATTGCCATTATTATGGTTCTCTCATTGCCATTATTATGGTTCTCTCTTTGCCATTATTACAGTTCTCTCGTTGCCATTATTTTATCCTCTCTTTGTCATTATTATGGTTCTCATATTGTCATTACTTTGCTTGTCATGTTTTCATTATTATGATTCTCTCATTGCCATTATTATGGTTCGGTCATTGCCAAAAATTATTATGTTTCACTCATTACAATTATTATGCATCTCTCTTTGTCATTTTGTTGTCATTATTGTGGTTCTTTCATTGTCATTATCGTGGTTCTCTCATTGTTATTACTATGGTTCTTGCCTTGGCATTATGGTTCTCATATTGTCATTACTATGGTTGTCTTGTTGCCATTATTATGGTTCTCTCATTGCCATTATTATGGTTCTGTCATTGCCATTATTATGACTCATTGACTCATTACAATAATTATGGATCTCTCATTGCCGTAGTTATGGTTCTCTTGTTGCCATCATTTCGGTTCTCTCATTTTCATTATTGTGATTCTCTCGTTGTTACTATTGCTCTCACCTTGGCATTATTATGGTTAAATTTTTGCCATTAATTGTGTTAAATTGTTGCCATTAATGTTTCTCTACTTGCCATTATTATGGTGATCTTGTCATTATTATTGTTCTCTAATTGTCATTATTATAGTTATCTTGTTGCTATTGTTATGGTTCTCTCATTGCCATTATTATGGTTTTCTCATTGTCATCATTACTATGGTTATCTGGTTGCCATTATTATGGTTCTTTCAATGCCATTATAGTTCTCTCATTGTCATTACTATAGTTATCTGGTTGCCATTATTATGGTTCTTTCAATGCTATTATAGTTCTCTCATTGTCATTACTATAGTTATCTCGTTGCCATTATTATGGTTCTTTCAATGCCATTATAGTTCTCTCATTGTCATTACTATAGTTATCTCGTTGCCATTATTATGGTTCTTTCAATGCCATTATAGTTCTCTCATTGTCATTACTATAGTTATCTCGTTGCCATTATTATGGTTCTTTCAATGCCATTATAGTTCTCTCATTGACATTGTCATTACTATAGTTATCTCGTTGCCATTATTATGGTTCTTTCAATGCCATTATAGTTCTCTCATTGTCATTACTATAGTTATCTTGTTGCCATTATTATGGTTCTTTTATTACCATTACTATGGTTCTCTCATTGTCATTACTATGCTTGTTGCCATTGTTATGGTTTTTTCATTGCCATCATGGTCCTTTCATGCCATTATGGATCTCTCATTGTCATTATTATTGGTTCACTTGTTGCCATTATTATGGTTCTTTCATTGCCATTATGAATATCTCATTGCCGTTATTAGGGTTCTTTCATTGCCATTCTGTTTGTCATTACTATGGTTCTCTTGTTGCCATTATTATGGTTATCTCATTGCCATTACTTCTCCCTTGTTGCCGTTAAATTTGTTGTTCTGTCATTGGTATTGTTATAGTTCTCTTGTTGCTGTAAATGTTCTGTCATTGCCATTACTGGTTCTCTCATTGTCATTATAATAGTTCTCTTGTTATTATTATAGTTCTCTCATTGCCATTTTGTAATTCTCTCATCACCATTATTTTGGTTCTCATTATCATTACTGTGGTTCTTTAATTGTCATTATTATGGTAACCTTGCAGCCATGATTATGTTTCTCTCATTGCCATTATTATGGTTGTCTCATTGCCATTATTATGGTTCTCTCCTTGCCATTATTATGGTTCTCTTGTTGCCATTATTACTTGTGTGGTACCCTTAATGACATCATTCTGGTTGTCGCATTCTCTGCCTACTCTTGAACCTCTCAATTGAGCAACTCGCATGCTGGATATTTTAGCCATGGTAGCTGGAATTATACATAGTTCTGCCATTGCTCTGCAGAAACCAATTTCATAGCATCTGTTCCTTTCTTAAAGATGTAATCAGCCTCAAATCTGGGCTGAAATCAATGTCTCTCAAACTCAGCGAAAGTGACATATGTTACAACAGGTACAAAATGAAACACATTCGACCACAAAAAACTAAACTTGTTTCTACCTTTCACGAGAAAAGAGCAGGAATTGATCTTTAAAAATAAACAGCATGGCATGCCGTTTATTTTTCCACGGCCGTGTCAACAAGCGTATACACGTATGGTGCATTCTACCAACGTATGCTGTGCGACATTACCGAACCGTAGGCACGAGCCATGACGTTATCCCATGGCTGCAGCTGTGCAGCATTCAAATTCGCGAGCGTCGCTACGTCACTCATACTTCACGCAGTGACGTCATTTTCCTCTCCGCGTACAACACACACTCAATGGCGAGACAGAAAAGCCGTCGAAGCGGGCAGAGTTACAAATTTCTCTGACAAGATATTTCTGCATTAGTTGTATATATGACGATCCCACTAACATCAAATATAATACATATGATGCTTTGGTAATCTCCCCTGCTGAAAAAACGCACAGGGGAGAGTTTACAAAATCCATCCATTTTGAGGCTGATTACATCTTTAATATAATGGAACCAAACATTGCTTTGTGAAGTGATTATTTTATTTGAAGGTGAAAATGCAAAGGGTTTTTTCCCCCCGTTTTATATTCTTCATGGGCTAGTTAATGATGGAAATATCAGCTTATACACATGTACTTCGATTGGTTCTATTTGAAGTATTTTGTCTACTGGTAGATTTTGAAAAGTGCTTCAAAGTTGGTATCTCAAGCCCGGCCGGTTTCAGAAATAAAATGTCCATCGCTTATCTGTCCTTGTGTTCAGTCTTCAGGCGGCTGGTCTGACGTGACGTCACAATCAAGGAAAGATAAATGATGACATTTTGCAAATCTGAATTATGCTGTTCTAGGAGTACTGGTCAAATCCTTTTACATCTAATTCCAAATTTCTTTCTGCATTTATCATGTTTATGGCATCAATTTATCTAGTCCTGCTTTATTTCCCAGATAAAGTCTCTTTGTGGTTGTTACTAAACGACTTTCTGGGAATGAGGAGACACAAATGTGAATGAACTTAAAACTAAAAACTTTGTGCTAGTGGAAGAAATACCAACTCAAACAAATGGAACAGCAACATTGTTCTATCAGAATTGTTTGTTTCTTTCGGTGTTTTACTGCTGAAAATGCTCATCGCGCAATTCCCATATGCCAGACTGTGTGACTTGGAAATGCTTGTTCAATCATAAAATTGTAAAACTGGATAGAACCATATATGCAATTTTCAAAATCTTACATCTACATGTAGCAATGGTGAAAGTGTGACAGTAACCTTATTACTGAAGATGAGTTGAGAGTATTTGAGCAGTTCCTCTAGGTTGTGGATATATACAAGTTTCATCTAGTCCACCTTTGCAGAGTATGTTATCAAACATTGTTGAAGATATCTGGCTGTGATAGACTGGTTCAAGTATTCCAACAACGGAGGATTGGTCAAACTCTTTTATCTTTCCTATGTATACGTACATGTATGCTGTTGGTAAAAAAAAAAAATTGTGAAATTTCTCTATTCTGTCAGAATCAGAATTATTCACATTCATAATACTGAAGAAGTCCCACCCAGCCAGTACTATCAAATGGATATGATCTTTGAACATAACACACTTGTCACCAGATTTAAGTAGTGTACATGTATGTGCTGCAAGAGATTTAGTGGGTCCATAGTCTTACAACAAGTAACTCCGCTTGATCAAATGGCTGTCAACTGTTCAAATCAATTTCACTATTTTGCCCCTGTGCGCATAGCAACACAAAGTTCATCACTTTGGTTAGTGTTAACAGCTCTCACCTTGTCTAAGCTACATGTACACCAATTCCCCATTGTTCCCCTGGAAAGAGCAAGGATGCTTTGTGGTTGATGCTCATCAGGCAGATGTGCATGATCGATGCCTTCGTTAATATACAGTCAAACCCATCTAGTGATCGTAAACCCTCAAGTAAAGTTTCCCTCAAATGAAAGAACATTGCAAACAGTGTGTGAAAATATTTATTGTAATTTTTTACGATTTTATTACACAGAGTAAACTGCAATAAAGCGTGGTATTCTATGGTAGTCTGTTGCAATCATATTTAGATCCAGTGACGTCACACTGCCTTCATACATGTACATATATTTTAAACTTTGTATGCACTTTCCACTGTTTGATTCAAGCTTAAGGTGTGTATACTTTGAGTTTCAACACAGACTTACTGTTCCAATGTGCATGTTTCACCAAAATCTGGGAGATGGTAATTCATAAGAGTCTAGTCAATTTGAATCTAGCATTTAATTTCCCAGATTTTGGTGAAACATGCACATTGGAGTGAGTGAGTCTGTGTCGAAACTCAAAGTATACACACCTTTAGCTTGAATCAAGCATTGGAAAGTGCATGCAAAGTTTGAAATATACATGTATGTATGAAGGCAGTGTGACGTCGCTGGACCTAAATATGATTGCAACAGACCACCATAGAATACCATGCTTTATTGCAGTTTACTCTGTGTAATAAAATCGTAAAAAATTACAATAAATATTTTCCCACAACTTTGCAATGGTCTTTTATTTGATGGAAACTTTACTTGAGGGTTTACAATCACTTTAAAAAAAAAACACCCTTGAGAAACCAATGGGTGTTGAAAACTACGGTAATCCTTCTAATAATTCAATCACAGGAAGTGAAATTGATCAAATTTACTAGAACAGGAAGTTGACAAATGGTTCAAAATCATGCATAATGCATTATTAAGGCTGCCGCTATGCGCGCAGCCTTATTGGATCAGCTTGGTCTCCTGGGGGCCCAAATCGCTTTGTCCGCAAGATTGCGAAAAAACAAAGCAGAGTTGAGACTTACCGTCACAGGGCCAAATGTGGAGAAGATATTGAACTAGAAATTCGTAACAATTTGGGCTGTCTCAGATAAACAGAAGTCTGTCTTTGAAGCCCAAATTGTTCGTCTAAAATTCTCAACCGGAAGTTCAAAATCCAAAATCCAAGAAGACAAACTGCGCAGAAACGTCTTTGCGCATACTGCAAAATGGGCTCTCGCGAGACTTTTACGAGAGCTGCTTTGAAGTGATCTCCCTTTATGTAATTAATCTGTTCGTTAAGGGCGCTGTGGTTAGCGAAACGCTTGAAAGGCAAAACTAATGGATAAATAAAAAGAACTGCACTAGATTGATTGGCACTGGCCCATTCAGCCTGTATTTCCATCGACTGTTCATGCCTGGCAACATCATTTTGATAACTCGACCAGAACAAGCGGAGTGATCGTTCTATTGCGGAGAATAAAAGCTGAATAAAACTTTTGTCACTGAGTATTTTAATCGGAAGAAAATCGTGCTTGCCAACACGGGCAGCTAACACAAGAACATGAACGTTGCGTTGCCCGTGCCGATTTTGACTTGCTCCAGACACGCAAACGTTGCACTCGCGAGTTGATCTAATAATGAAAACAACAACAACAACTATTTTGCTAGATTTTTTGTCACGACAATTCAACATTTTCATTTGGGAACTCAACTTATCTCTTGAAGAATTCAATATTTATCCACTATAACACAATTTTTTTTGTGCGTGTTTGGCGCGCATTTTCCCATCGATAAAAAGCTCAATTGTTTGTGGCAAAACTCAATTTCAAAATTTCTAAAAAATTCAATTCTTCAAATTCAAGTTTTTAATCTGGGTTACCCGGATAAAAAAGTGGCTAAACTCCCCCTGCTGTTATGATATTTAAGAAAATATTGTTCCAACAAATTTAATCTCATAATTGAACCTTTTGTTGACATGTTACACTGAACTCCCTAATAGTGGAACAGTCTGGTGAGAGCAATGAGCCCACCGAGTCGACATCCATCTTAGCTTGCTAAGGGCATTTCACGTTTCGCTTAACACTGCCCTTAGCTTATCGCTATGATTCGGCATGTATTCCACACGGTGCCACCTATCAGCCGCAAAGGACATATTTCTGGAGGGACATAATCCTGTTCGAAAGTTGTTCCTGAAGCATCAAGTCACATGCCCACCGCATTTAAACGAGCCAAAGAAATTATCTGTATTTAAATATTTTGAAAAGGGCATCTCAGAAATTTCAGTCTCACTTGAGTGCAGAGGCGCAAGACCGGGGGATTCTATGCGAGACAAAAACGAAGTTGTGCGAATCAGCTATTTTAGTTCTCACTCTAATGGAGCATGCTTCTTTGTTTTTCTTAAGAAAAATCGTTTTACAAACGACCTTACCTATTTCAAAAAAATAAAATCGACGACAGTTCACACGAAAATGATATGCTTTCTATTTTGTGATAGGGGTTATTTCGAGGCCCACCAAGGGATCATTTCAGTCGATGGCTTTCTGGAGGTGTGTCTTCGTTTTATGAATGTGATTGCGCCGTTGTCGGATCTCACAGGACCAATCGGATGTGACCAATTGGGAAATGCCCTAATATACTCAGATATCACCCATTACTGCATGGCTATGACCAGAAGTTTCTACGTATGATAGTGCCATGCGTTAGGATGACGCGAGATTGCTTTCCATGCTGGGTACCGAATGTTAAGGTTCCAAACCAAATCAGTAGTACTAACGTCGGAGGACATCAGATGCTCTGGTTTTCATTAAAATTTTCTCTGAAGCATCAAATTAATTAACGGAATAGATTATTAAATTATTGTACTTCGTACATTTCATCCTGTTATGACTGTCAAAGATAACTAAAGCATTACACATAACACAACCTATACACATGATCAAATTTTGGGAAATAGGAAAAACTATGTATTTCTAAAGATCACAGTCAAACATCAAAACCATAAAATCACACAGATAACGGCAGCCTTTCGAAGTCCACGAGTTCTAGTTTCTTTTCTTATTTCAATGATCTTAAAGACGGATAAATTTTATCCCAAAAATTGGGGATTAAATTTCGGTAAGGTAATTTAACATGGAAACCTGACGAATGAATAGATGGTATTTAATGCCAGGTGGTCGTAAGAACAGGTTGGACATCATATTGGTCACTCTGTCCATCCATACAACCTGATTGATTGAGATGTGCTGACAAAAGAAAGATCAGAAACTGTCAGACACTATTTGTTGAAGCTTCTTGTGTATTATAATTTGTATGGCATAATCTTATTAATCATCTAGTTGACAGCCTGTGTGAACAGCTATCAATCTATTTGTTACATGACTGAGAGCACGTAGCTTGGTCTTAACTCCAACAAAACTTAGATAATAAAAAGTAGTATGAACCTGTCATGACTCTACTAGATAGTTCTGACATTCATCAAATTGATCATTGACATTGCCTATCTGTCAAGTATTGCAGTTTGCAAGGAAATCTACATTCTCGTCATATTGTCTTGAGATAAAAGAGATATGGCAAAACTGTTTAATGTTTCAATTTTATTTTTTAAGGCTCTATTATATTGCCTTGAGATTGTCATATTGCTTTACAGATCCTTAGTGCAAACATGTAATATGCCTGTAATTTGAAATTTAAGATGTATTTTTGAGTGGTATTAAAAACATCTACCATAAATTAATACATACATGGTAAAAGTCTTCTATCAGAATCTTATTATCATAAGATTACCATGATCATAGATTCTGTCATGTTGTTTCTGGAAGTCTCCTGACACGGTCTCCTGGGATCCAAGAACAAGATCCTGTTCACTTATAAATGATACACACAGAAGACATCCTTGGGGCACAATATCCTCTCCATGTTACTGGGATCTTCAAGATTAATAAGATTTATAACATTGCAGGATAATCTCACAGGATTTTAGTAGGATAATCATTGTCTGGTTACCTCCTGTGTATGTCCATACAGTAGACGGGGTTCGTGGGTTAAAAATTCTGTCTGGATTTAGACTCATTCTCCACATTGTGGAATGTATCGGGTCTAAATATACACCCACAGACCTGGAGAATGAACAATCATGGCCCAATGAAAGGTGACCTGAGCTGTGATAACTAATCAGGCTGCTGGTATTATCAGCCAATAGATTTTGAATTCAAATTTAGTCCATATCAGCAGAGAAATGAATGCTGGCAATCTCCTGGCTTCGATTGCATATACCTTTCGTCTAAACGGCTGCAGGAATGATCTCTGCCCCACCGTAATAAAAATGTAGAACGGAAGGAACAGTTCGTATGATTCGATGATATTCCATTGGTTTGTCGTTTTGATTGGCATGGATCACCAGCGCGTGATGGATAATGCATGAATGAAAGAACGTACCGGTTCTATTTTCAGGTTGTAGTCATGGATACCTACCCCTCCCATCCCCGTCATTTTTTCAATGAAAAGTCCGCCATTGTGTTGCTAAGCCGCGTCACAGCTCTGTAAATTTTGTAAAACTGCTCTCCCCCAAAAGAGTTCGTTTGCGTTTGTCTTGATAAAGTACCGTACTGATGTTATTTATGACATAATTGAAATATATAATGGCATGGTTGACATAACTGCATAGTTAGAAACTAAATGGTGTGACAGATTTCGCGTAATAAACCGCGCGCATCATAATGTAACAGCTCATTACATTTTTGTTGCCTGTGGGTGAGATTAGATTTGGAGCTGTTTGTAAAAAGCGGAAAACGGATCGAGGCTTGGTGAATGGAATGCTGGCTGTAACCTAGATGTCTTCTGTATGGATAGACAGGGGAGGTAACCAGTCTAGATAATCATAAAGTCTTGGTTGGGTAATCCAAAAGGATCTTGGTAGGATAATCATACAGGATCTTGGTAGGATACTCATAAGGGAACTTGGGAGGATAATCACACAGGATCTTGGTAGGATAATCATACATTATATTGGGAGGATAATCATACAGGATCTTGGTAGAATACTCATACAGGATCTTGGTAGAATACTCATACAGGATCTTGGTAGGATAATCATACATGATCTTGGGAAGATAATCATATAGGATCTTGGGAGGATAATCATACGGGATCTTGGGAGGATAATCACACAAGAAGGATCTTGATAGGATAATCATACAGGATCTTGGTAGGATAATCATACAGGATCTTGGGAGGATAATCATATAGGATCTTGGGAGGATAATCATACAAGATCTTGGTAGGATAATCATACTGGATCTTGGTAGGATAATCATACAACATCTTGGTAGGATAATCATACAGGATCTTGGTAGGATAAGCAGGATCTTGGTAGAATAATCATACAGTATCTTGGTAGGATAATCATACAGGATCTTGGGAAGATAATCAAACAAGATCTTGGGAGGATAATCATACAGGATCTTGGTAGGATAATCATACAGGATCTTGGTAGGATAATCATACAGGATATTGGTAGGATAATCATACAGGATCTTGGTAGGATAATCATACAGGATCTTGGGAGGATAATCATTCTTCTTGGTAGGATAATCATTTCTTCTTTGTAGGATAATCATACAGGATCTTTGAAGGATACTCATACAGGATCTTGGTAGGATAATCATACAGGATCTTGTGAGGATAATCACACAAGATCTTGGTAGGATAATCATACAGTATCTTGGGAGGATAATCATACAGGGTCTTGGTAGGATAATCATACAGGATCTTGGGAGGATAATCATACAGGGTCTTGGTAGGATAATCGTACAGGATCTTCCAAGGGAGGATAATCATACAAGATATTGGGAGGATAATCACACAAGAAGGATCTTGATAGGATAATCATACAGGATCTTGGTAGGATACTCATAAGGGATATTGGGAGGATAATCATACAGGATCTTGGGAGGATCATCATACAGGATCTTGGTAGGATAATCATACAGGATCTTGGGAGGATAATCATACAGGATCTTGGTAGGATAATCATACAGGATCTTCGTAGGATAATCATACTGCATCTTGGTAGGATAATCATACAGGATTTTGGGAGGATAGTCATACGGGATCTTGGTAGGATCATCATACAGGATCTTGGGAGGATAATCATACAGGATCTTGGTAGGATAATCATACGGGATCTTGGGAGGATAATCACACAGGAAGAATCTTGATAGGATAATCATACAGGATCTTAGTAGGATACTCATAAGGGATCTTGGGAGGATAATCATACATTATCTTGGGAGGATAATCATACAGGATCTTGGTAGGATAATCATACAGGATCTTGGTAGGATAATTATACAGGATTTTGGTAGAATAATCATAGGATATTAATTAATAGGATAATCATACAGAAAATATTGATAGGATACCCATACAGGATCTTGGGAGGAGGTATGTTGGATTGATTCAGTCCCACAAGATATTTGAAGGAGGTGGGATAATCACAAAGGATCTTGATGGGGATAATCACACAAGATCTTTAAGGATAATTATATCCTTCCAAGATCATGTATAATGTAGGTCATAAAAAAAAACTGTTGGAGACTCAATCCTGATCATAATGATCATCTGAAAGAGAATAGTTATGTACAATTATTCAAACATATCAAATACAGTTGCAATAAGCAATGGATGGTCTGGTCTCTGATACATGTGCAGGTAGATATAATATATTATTATACATGTACCTCATCATCATGTAAATTCCCCATATTTTCATTAGATGAAAGCCTATCACGTGCCCTTCTATAAATCGTGATGTTCCATGATATTGATAGCCTGATCTTAAGATAAAGCGAAAAAAGCAATATTCCACGGCACAACATTTTACATGATAAATGTTCCATGCTCACGACGCCGTTGTTGCAAGCTGAGTTAAGAGTTGCCTCCCATCGGGCACGCCAAATATTTTTCAGGCTAGGAAGTGGTGAGTGTTCTATCACGGCTTTGGTGAATGAAAATGATCCAGGAGTAGATGCTTGTATGTGTGGCTGAAATAAACTTGGTACCTGATGAAATTGTAACAACACCAAGAAGGTCGGGAATGTGTTTGTAGGAAAGGTCCCTTTCATTTTTTAGTGATAAATGATGTGATACGGTGTCATAGTTCGGTTAGTGCTTGAAACTGACTTACCGGTACTCCGAAATATTTGAAGGCCTACGCCTACGGACGCAAGTTTAATTTTTACCCAATTATTATTTATCGAACATTTGGTATAATAAAACAAGTATTGCATGTTGTAGAGTGGGACACGATGATTTCTTGCTCTGAGGATCAAATCCTGGGACGGAATATTAGGAAGATACCTTCTCCAGGCTCTGACACGCCTATGCTGACATGAAACCTGATCAACTATAAACAATTCAAATATGAAACATTTTCATTGGGTGGTGCAACTCGACTGACAGGCTTGTCCATTTCGATCTGACTGCACTGAATTGGCGACCTGCACATGCCCATCATTGATGTTGATTCCAATTCGGTTTGGTGGTCTAGATTGATTTCATCTGAAGTGTCAAAGTACATGTACATCACCTTTCTCGAGCTGACAAATGTCGTGTCCCACTCTACAACATGCAATATTTGTATAATGTCTTTAGCTGCATGTTTGTCCATTTTGGAGAAGTGACACCTGCATAATATTTGTGGCTTCTGTATGCATGTATGTTCAAGGAGGGTCCTGTTGTTGAACGACCTAGCTTGCTCCTATATCAGCACGTTGTGGTTGCACAGCAGTTTTATGTGTCTATCTTGTCTCAGTAGGTATCCTTTATCATTCACCCTACAATATATATACAGTACTCCAAACCAGTTGCATGGGTCATGATGTAATCATAGTAAGTTGTGACAGCTGTGTAGGCTTCGGTATGTGCAATAAATACATGTAAGGGCAATAAAGAATTTAAAACTCCTACATGTACTTTAGATTCTTGAAACTTACCTGTAGGAGCTAGAGAGCAGGAAAATTTTGAATAAATTCTGGTTCCTGTTTGCATGATGTCACACAAACTGGTTGGCATGATCAACATGATCAATTAATTGTTTGAGTGACCCTTTGCTATTCAAGATTAAAATGTTATATGATCAAGTTGTGCTTATGCAGGGTTCAAAATTAGGAGTGCACACATTCATTGCACATGTGAATTTTCAACTGTGCATGTAAAGTTTGGCAGAACACAATGTTATAGGTATTACAGGGTGCACACCTCTGCTTCATGTACACATAATTAATTTTCCTAAATTTGAACCTTGCTTTATGGTGCTATTTATTTTCTGTCAGACCTATTAATTCCCCAAAAGGTAATTCGACTATATGTGTCCTATAATATCGAATAATTGATTGTGTCTCCCTGAAGCCCTATTGTGATGTACATTGCGCAACAATTGTGTATGACCAAATAATCATGGTGTCAACAAAGGCATTAATTTTATCTTTATGAAGTTGTTGGCACAATGGATATGTCACCCAGATCATTAGCTACGATTGTTCGCAACGAACAATCTTAATCAGACATTGATGTCATGGGTCAGCAGGTAATGACCTTTGCTGTTTCCAAACAGGTGTAATATTGGAGAGTTTCAAGTTTCTTTTTTTATCTCGCCTTACAAAGTAAAGGGGAGATATTGTGAGGGGGGAAATCTAGGATGTCATCGTCAGTGTCGGTGTCCCCGGCCTGGAAATGATAAGGTTTCTGGTTTAGCAAATAATAAAAAAAAAAAATTAAGAAAAATTGTGAAAAAATATTTAAAAAAATGAAAAAATATTGGGGGGGATGGGGTGGGTATTCCAGTTATGGCACTACCCCTGGGGATTTATGGGTGCTCCAATGTTGAAATCCCTATGATAAGAGTTTACGTTTAGCTGAAGTGCACACACCTGTTCATCTGTACATAGAAAGTTTGCTGCAGTTGTGATCTGTCACTGGATGATTATCATACTTGATACACATGTGTCTTATGATGAGAGGATGTACCTGTGCAATTTTTGAGATGAAATTAATTTTTGTTCAAATTGTGGCAAATGATTGAGTTTTTTGTTTAGCAATTGTAGGCCTCCTACATACATAGAAAGTTTGCTGCAGTTGTCAACTGTCAATGGATGATTATGATACTTGATACACATGCTTCTTTTGATTGACGGATGCATCTGTGCTATATATGAGATGAAATATTAATTTTTGTCCAAATTATGAGGTTTTGGACCAATTTGCCAATTATAAGGTTTTTGTTAGACAAAAATGTACTGAGAAGTTGTCTGAATTTGTCAAATTTCATTGGATGATTATGAAACTTGGTACACATATTTCATATGATTAGTGGATGTGCCTGTGCTATTTTCAAGATGAAATATAAATTTTTGTTCAAATTTTGAGGGTTTCATCTTAGTAATTTGAAAACAACGATAATGTACATAAGTTTACTGAAGCTGTCGGCTTTCATGGATTAGTTTGACACTTTCTACACAAGTTTAAAGGTCAACCCAAACGGATTTTTTTTGGTCTAAAAATCCTTAAAAATCATAGTTCATACTTCACTTTGTATGAAAAAAATATTGAAAAAATTCTAATCTGATCAGAAACACACGTAATATGGGAGCAAAGTGGGCTTTTCCACACTTTCACAGCTGGGTTGATGACGTCACGCAGGGAAGTTGCCTGAGAAAAAACAGCAGATAACATGGAAAGCGAGTGCAGTCAGAGCTCCGGTTCAGATGTCGATTCGAGCGATATCAGCTGCTTAGATGGAAATATTTTTCGCCAAGAAGATGAAATAGACATAGAGGAGGATGATGACGGGCAAATTAACAGTTGTTTGCAGACCAACGGCGGAATTCAGCCCTATCAATTTGAGCCGTACGGCTCCGATTCTGACAGTGACAACCACTCTGACAACGTGGAACTCGACGACGACAGGATTCGGAGAGGTCGTTTGTTGAATACAGATTGGTATGCAACTTGACTGGAAACCTTATTATCGTCATCTATAAGACCAAATGTCCATACATTTCAAACTGTATTGAATGTAGAACGATTCTGTGATGTAACGAACGAGCACATCTGTGTTGTTATTGTTGTTACTGACCGAGGCAGCCTTTTCGAAGGGATAAACTCCGGGATTCGGCAGTATGGATAGTAAACTGTTGATAACTCTACTGATATACGTCCGACTTGAATTTTGTTTGTTTTCCCATAATCCCCATGAAATACCAATTTCAGAATTATATAGTTTGATAAAAAAACTTTGGACATTCATGGCGAAAAGTAAGCCGTGGTGAGTGGATCGGCATTCACATTTGCTCAATTTTCGACAAATTACCTCAATTAAATTGAAATCGAATGATATTCCCACAATCTCAAATGTCAAGGGATTATGAAAGTATAATTATCACTTCTGTATCTACAGCCATTCACTCCAATTGGTGTTTTTTATTTATTTACTTATCAAACGTATATATATTTATGAAAGATCATTTTATTATTATTATTAAATAGTATATAATTTAGATAATTTATTTGCGTGAAGTTTGTGCCAACATTTGGCTAAAAACGCATACATAGAATGAATAAAATTGAACATACAAATACAGACATTAAGACACATTGGAACAAATGGTTAAACGTGTATATATGAAATAGAGACTCATCCAGTTTAACCTGTAGGTGCTCAAGCAACAAATGCCACGCGAGAGCGAGCAGGGCATGTACAGCCGTCCCCCTGCCCGAGGCCTCGCTTGCAGGCTAGGTTCGTTCAGCCGATGTCCGTGATAGATTCTCCTTGTCCGATTTCTTTGCCGTCACATTCTGATTGTTCTTACGTTTGATAGTTGGAATAGCTGTTCTCTTTAGTTTTGGTTTGTACCAGAATTCAACTGCTACGCTGTAGATGTCCTCGAATGATGTCTTTCTGTCAAAATGTGCCGAGCAAATTATACGAGTACTGGCTCGGGCCCTCTTTCCACACTCTCGTGTTGCGTACAAATTTCGTCCAATTTGCAGCGATTTTCTCGTCTTTGGGCCACAAATGAATACTAACACCGTCATCTGTAGTAAAACTGCAACCTCCCACTACACAACGTCGCGGCATATTTAAAAAATGATGCCCCGATACTCCGAAAACCTCCAGAAATCAGCAGCTACATACGACTGTGGTATACGGCTTTAACATAGAGAATACAAGACGGCTTCCCTCCGTGACGTCACAGCTGGAATTGACAGGAGAGCGATTTTCACCTTTCAAACGGCAATATCTCGCCAACCAGACTGCACAAAATTATGAAAAAAATATCATTATTTTCAGAATCGAAAGGACTATTTTTTTATATTTTTGACCTCAGAGCGTTTGGGTTGACCTTTAAAGGTTATACCGAATGACTCTATACTACTTTGCATTAAAACATACCCAGTAGTGTTCCAAACAACAAATTAGTATTTTTTTCTCGAATAATGTCATCGAAGTGGGTTTTAGGACACCAATAGCACACATGTGGGAAAAAACGTATTGGAGCCGTGACCTCTGGTGCATGACGTCACAACCTGATTATGATTGCTCCCTAAACGTCATAGTCTATGACGTCGGGCGTTGTTACGAAAGATTCACCCAACTGTGGGAGCTCTAGCGTGATGTCGCTGACATTTGGACGTCACAACGGGCATTTCAGCGAGATCGTAATCAGGTTGTGACGTCACAGGTCAAGCGGTCACAGCTTTCGCCGTTTTGAAAGGGGCATGGAATTGTCGCACTTTACTGCTGCTATTTCCAACCTTGGGCAGTTTGAAAACATACAAAAATGTAAAACAAGTCTATATAATCACCTCTACTACAATTTAGCACAAAAAAGATATGACATGAAATATGAATATTTGTCCAAATTATCGCAGTTTAGACTTTGTATGTTTTCATTGATTAGATTTAGGCAAAAAATAACATGTACCCAGGCTGTACATGGAAAGATTGATGTATGTTTTTAATACTGCTTCAACAGGAGACCTTGCAAGGTGAGAGGTTGGGGCTCTCAGAATGCTTGTTAAACTTCGACCATTCACAATAACAGTAAACCAGTTATTAAATGTCAAATACAACCTCTTTCAATAATTTAGCATCAAAAGTATGGGGTGTGGGAACCATTTTGTAGAACCTTTAAAGTTACATCAGTTGGAGGTTACTGCTTGTTTGGATACTGACCATGTAGCATGTGTGAATATGGTCAGATTGTAATTTTGGACATGGAAATTCTAAATACATGAAAGATGCCTAGCCATGAACGATCAGGAGATTCTGACCTGATGCCTGGAATTATATCTGTATCTACTTGTACATGTAATTTTCAGCCCTTGAGTGAACATCGTAGTTCATCAACAGGCACATTTTGCCCTCCGTGGTTACGTGTAATAGGACACGAGGGAGAATAATTCCAGAGTAATCATTTTGAGCTGTTCTTTGTGAAGTTCCCCAGTCTACCTGAGTTGCTCGCCAAATACGATCACATATACATGTAGATCTGTGTCATTATTCAACCTTTCACACATTAACACAATAAAGCCACCTCTGGGCAACAGTGCTCAGAAAGACAAAATCTTCCATCCGATTTCTTCAAAGAAAACAGAGATGTACATGAATACAATTTTATTGCTATAAACAGATCATTCTAAGGGATACCAACTTGTAGATTCTTTCACCGTGATTATCCGCACCATTTTGGCAACTAACTGTATGTGAAAAAAGAACCTTCAACTTGATAACTCTCAGAATGGTCTGATTATATGTTAAACCATATGTTTTTTCATGGATCATCTTCTCCTAAACTGAAGAAAAAAGACTTGAAAAGGATGTCCTCTACTGCCTAAACCTAAGTTTTTAGCCCACCATCACCAGATGGTGGGCTGTTCAAATCACTTTTCGTCCGTGGTCTGTCGTCCGTCCGTCGTCGGTCAGTCCATCGTCAGTCCGTCTGTCCGTAAACAATTCTTGTTACCGTGATTTCTCAGGAACTACTTCATGGATCTTTCTCAAATTTGGTACACAGGTTTCCCTTGAGGTCTAGTTGTGCAAGACACCTTTTTCGGTTTGATTTGAAAATCCAATATGGCCACCAGGTGGCCATCTTAGTTTTCCCCATGAAACTTTGTTATCGCGATTTCTCAGGAACTACTGCATGGATCTTTCTCAAATTTGGTACACAGGTTTCCCTTGAAGTCTAGTTGTGCAAGACACCTTTTTCGGTCCGATTTGAAAATCCAATATGGCCACAAGGCGGCCATCTTGGATTTCCCCATGAAACTTTATCGCGATTTCTTAGGAACTACTGCATGGATCTTTCTCAAATTTGGTACACAGGGTCCCCTTGGGGTCTAGTTGTGCAAGATACCTTTTTCTGGTCCGATTTGAAAAGCCAATATGGCCACCAGGCAGCCATCTTGGATTTCCCCATGAAACTTTATAGTCATTTCTCAGGAAGTACTGCATGGATCTTTCTCAAATTGGTACCCAGGTTCCTCTTGTGGTCCAGTTGTGCAAGATACCTTTTTGGTCCGATTCGAAAATCCAAGTTACGCTTCAAATTGATACTGTATTCCCGAGTTGTGACGTTGCATCACAAGAGTCGGCTTATCAAACTATGCCCAGGGCATATTCTATATATTGACTATAGAGAATATCCATACTTTCACCTTCTATATCAAGGAGTTCAAATGATTTAAAATTAAAATGTATTTCTTCAAATTTTAAATCAGTTTACTTTTAAATTAGTCCATGCCGTTGCAAATGAACTGCCCCACCATTTTGTCTGCCGAAGGGACGTCACTCTTGTGAAACAACGTCACAACTCGACAACTGTAGACTACTGCATGTTTCGATCCAAGGGAGATAATCAGGGCTCATGCCAAAATGTCTTCGCTTCCAGTACCCAATGATGACATGTGCAAAAAAAAAAAATACTACAAAACGAAGACGAAGGACATTCACTTTCAGACTAACTTTGCTCGTTTCACTTGTACTATAACAACTGACATCAAGTACAGTTTCTAGAAATCTTGAAACTCCTGAACCTTAGATAGATAATATCTTGGTGTTTTCCAGTGTCCCTTTCTCGATCTTTTTTGCTCAAATTTGAAATTCTGCAAACAAGATTACAAATCAATCATTTGTTCTTAGTAACAATGGAAAAAAGATCCTCTTGTCATTAGCTTACAATTATCAGACAATGGTGGGTGCCAAGATCTTTCAGGATCTCTCGTTTATGATGTTTTAAATTTACTTGAAGACTGTTTTAGCGAATTGCCCTTTCAGAGGCATAATATGCTGGACAGTATGTAACTGGGCCCTATAATTTAGTAAGCATATGGAATGGCTCCCTCTCAAGAAATCTATGCGCCGCACATGGTACTTTATGTATAATCTCTTTTTACATAAGTAGGTTTTTTTGTGACACTTCAGATCCGTAAACAAATAAACAGATGTGGTTGATAATCATGGTATTGATTTTCTTGGAACAGTCAGATAATGCTAAAGTTTTTTTTCAACAAAATCTAGCTGACATGATATTCCACTTATGTGGGCCTTGGTTCAAAGAATCAATACAATATTTACATGAATGTGGTTAAAGTGATAGTAAACCCTCCGACGAAATGAAGGTCAAATGTAAGACATATTTCAACTGTGTCTAAATATATTTTTACTTCATTTATGCGATTTTTTCTAGCTGGGTAAAAAGTACTTAACTTTTGTATGGTAACTCATAAGTACCAATTTGAATCTTGCATTTAATTTCTTCGCTTTTGGTGAAACATGCACATTGGAACAGTTGGTCTGTGTTGAGACTCAAAGTATACACATCTTAAGTTTGAGTCAAATATTAGAAAGAGCATACAAAGTTTAAAATATTTGTATTAAGGCAGTGTGACGTCACCGGACCTAGATATGATCACAACAGACCACCATAGTATCTCATGCGTTATTTGCAGTTTACTCTGTGTATTAAAATCGTAAAAAAATGACAAAAACTATTTTCAGACAATGTTTCCAATGGTCTTTCATTTGATGTAAACTTTATTTGAGAGTTTACGATCACTTTAAGATAAGAATCTTCTAATCGGAGTATATGTCGGGCTGGACACCAACATTTATAGAGGTAGGATTACATGGAGTTTTGTAACTTCAAAATATATGTATCAAGTATAGCCTATAGTTTCAGATGTTTTTGGCAGTTTTTGTTTTCGATAGTGGGGTCAATTTGTTTAGATTGTGTACTTGCACTTGATTTAATAATCAATATACATTAATATAGTTTATGCCATATTCACTCAATGTTTGTGTACGTGTGCTTGCAGGCATTCACATTCAGGGACTTAATTTTTTCAGGAGTGAGGCTCTCTGAGTAGAAATCCCCTGGAGGGCCCCAGTTCAGCTGGTTGGTGTACGTGTGATTTTGCATGTCTGACAGTCCAACCTCCCACCACATGCTTAATTCACCTTGATATATCAGATCACTATGGCCTGGAACCTCCGTCTGAATTTATACATGCTATACTCACATGGAACCCCCATTCTGACCTGATCACATTGATTTTCATCCCGTACGTTTTATTTGCAAATACGACCGATGTGCAGCTGGAAACATTAGGTGAAATATAAAGGTCTGCAATCAGCCGAAAACACACCACATCAATATTTCCTGGTACAAATTCTTGCTCTGTATCACCTTTATCGCGGGTGGAAGCCAAGAATGTAACGCAATTTGACCCAGTATTTGTTTCTCTTACACCTGGCCTTATCAGTGTCATCGTGGGTCATGGAAACTCGTACCTGAACTCACCATGCAAATACTTGAAGTCTATGCATGTAAGAAATTTGCTAATTAACACATGATTATTCTGTCAATATTGAGTATGACGAGTGAAGTTACAATGTTACAATGTAAATATTGATCTTCTACACAAGGTCTTCAAAGAAACTCATTTCCCCACTTTTGAAGATTTGTGACGATCTGTTATATAGCATGTATATATATGTTATACATATGTATATTTATATCTTAACTGTGAGATTTCAATTTCTTTGTCATATTTGTAACCTAATTAATAAACTTAAAAGGAAATTTAATTAGGTACCAGTAGATACTATAACAGAGCCATAAGACATGTACATGTAAAATGAACATGTACCTCAATTATATTCCATTATTATTTAATGTTTGTTTATTGTGAATTAATATTATAAGTATGGAGTTAAATTACCATATATGCAAGCTGTGGGTATTAGTTACTGATAAATGTATACACTCAATATTATGTAACACATGTTATAACTAGGATTTAATGCTATGAGTTTACTTTTGTGATGAGATGTTTTGATAACAGTTTGATTAGTTCATAGCTCTTGAAAGCTGACATTCAATTAGTGTTGTTAGACCATTTCTGACCAGCTGGTGCAAAGACAGGAGCCAGGTGTCAATTGTAGTCAGACTGTCATTTTAGTATAAGATAATCCTTTGTTGTTATTGGGTCAGACTTCCTACTGTTATTGGAGATGTCATATGGAATGAACAGGATAACCGATAGACATGTCAAGACATTAGAATTACTTATATAATAGTCAGGCAGTATTTGTGATTGTTAGGAATCACTACCTGGAGATCTTGCTAAAACTCCAATGATATAAATATTAGGCAGTATGAAATTAAGTCAGTTCACTTTTAGAATTCGTCTTGGCATGCGACTTTGCAGCGCCAAGGCAGTTTGTAAGTTATATAGGTAACACTTGTTAATGTAGACGGCTATATGTACTAACATATAGTTTCTGTAATAACTGGAAGTGCTGTATAATCGTGTATATTAGAATTAGTATTACGTCAAGGTTAGATAATTAGAATAGGGTAAATAAAGCTAGGTTGTGTTATATTTAACATGGACTACGAGTTACTTATTAATGTGATAACCAGTGAGCCAACCAGGTTATAGATAGTGGAGAATCCCGGCCTGTAATCTTCTTAGATTGACAGACTTTCCCAGTACAACTGCTCTTAGCTCCCCAAACTAAGAGATTTCATATCGGAATATATATGATGACATTGGAATATTCAACGAACGGTGAACACCCAAAGGAAAAACAACAGAAGAATGATTAGACGAAGATGAAATAATTCAAGCCGCCTTTGATGACTGACAGAACCAGCTAAGGAGCCTGAGTACCAAGAAAGAGTGACAAACACTAAGAGTAAGTATAATCGCCATATGATTTACTAACTAGCTTGTTTTATCTATCTTGTCTTGGAAATTCAAAACTGATTTAACAGTTAACGTTAAACGGTAAAATGGCCAGCTGGAAGTGCAGCAAACACAACTGTCAAAAAGTAGGTAGAGCTTACAATAGCATACATTGTCAAGTGAGACCTAACATTTCTCTCACAACACCCCTTGAGAAAAGCTCAGTGCATATCAAGGTTGGCAAGTTAAAAACACATGCTTTAGTCGACACAGGGGCAAGCATCTCTTGCATTTCACAAAGGTGTTTGCAGAAAGCCTACCCAAATGCAGTCGTTAATACATGTAATTTACGAGCCATTACAGGTGTTTGTGGTGAAGTTCATTCTGTGTTAGGCGTAGTGAATCTACCAATTCAATTTGAAGATCTTGAAGAGCTCAATGGAGAATTTTATGTATTTAAAACATTGCACAAAGATGTAATTTTAGGAGAGGATTTCCTAAGGAAATATGATGCAAACATTGATTTTAAAAGGAACAAACTATTGCTTTGCAATGGTCAGTTTAACATTTCCATGGCGACTGAAACGAACAACAAAACATATGGACATAAAGAATCTGGGAGTGCCAAAACAACAGACATTATTCTGGTTAAACCAAAGCGTGAAATAAATTTTCCTGTATATGTACCTGAAGCAGGTGATGGAAATTTGATCTTATTGGAACCAATAGAGTCACTTTCAGCAAAATATAGCATTGCAGGTGCGCGCACTGTCGCAAAAGTTAGAAACAAAATGGCTGTTTACAAAGTAATGAACTCATCCAACCTTCCTGTCTATATCGAGAAGCATGCAACAATTGCCACATTTCACGTAGTTACACCAGACTCTATTACAACAATGAAACAAGAGAATACGTCAAACAACTCTGCTGATGTAAATTTCATGGAAGGAGACACGAAAAGTGATGCTTACTATGCCAACCTAGCACGAGACCTAGGAATAACACTAGACGATTCCATACTTACACCCAAGCAAAAGGATTCATTTTTAGCATTTCTTGGTCGTAATCGTGACGTTTTTGCCAAAGATATGAGTGAATTAGGCAAAGCTAGTGCTCATTATCACAGAATTTTCACTAAAACGGAAAAACCGATTTATTCACGTCCATACAGACAAAGCCCCCAGACAAAACAGCGATGTGATGAATTAGTGAAAGAAATGCTGGAAAATAACATAGTTGAACCATCACTATCTGAATGGTCATCCCCTGTAGTGCTTGTGAAAAAGAAAAATGGAAAATATAGATTTGCGGTAGACTATCGCAAGCTGAATGCGATCACAGAACCAATTTCTTTTCCCCTCCCATTGTTATCAGATGCTATCGACTCTGTAGCGCAAGCAAAGTCTAAAATATTTTCTGTTCTTGACCTGGCAAGTGGTTTTTGGCAAATTCCACTACATGATGACACAAAACCAAAGACCGCGTTTACGACGGATCAGGGAAGGTTCCAATTCCGAGTTCTTCCGTTCGGAATGAGAAATTCGCCCGCGAGCTTCAGTCTCATGATGTCACAGGTCCTTGCCGGCCTTACTTATCTTCACACCCTATGCTATATAGATGATATTCTCTGCCATTCAAACACATTAGATGAACACATGGTCCATCTTGGACAAATTTTCTCTCGCTTACGGGAAGCAAATCTTAAATTACAACCGCCAAAATGCGCATTTGCACAACGGCAAGTTCCATATCTCGGACACGTGCTAAGTGATCAAGGTATTCATGTGGATGAAGCCAAAGTTCATGCTGTTAAATCATTTCCCAGACCAAAATCACAGAAAGAGGTTCGAAGTTTCCTAGGTTTATGCAATTACTATCGCAAATTTGTACAAAATTATGCTTCAATAGCATCCCCCATGAATCAACTTCTTCAGAAAGACGTTAAATTCAAATGGACCGATGACACTGAAAATTCATTCAAAGCACTCAAACAAGCACTTGTCACAGCCCCTATATTAGCATATCCAGATTTCCAAAAAGAATTCATTATTTCAACAGATGCGTCTGATAGTGCAATAGGATATGTTTTAGGACAAAAAGATGAAAAAGGCAATGAACATGCTATAGCCTTTGGCGGACGATCCCTGCGCGGTAGTGAAAAGACATGGCATATCTCAGAGAAAGAAGGTCTTGGATTAGTTGAATCAGTTCGTGCCTTTCGTCCATACATCGCAAATGGTCACTTTCGTGTTTTCACTGACCACATTGCCCTCACTTGGTTAAACAACATAAAAGCTAACAAAGGTAGACTAGGCAGGTGGGCTCTTGAGCTTCAGGAGTACAATTTCACAATTCAGTACAAGCCAGGAGCTAAAAATGGAAATGCTGATGGTTTGTCCAGAAGAGAATATGAAGCAACCACAACTGAAAGTACAGAAGAAACCATTGTGAGTAGTATAGAAACCACATATTTATCCAATACAGAG
Source organism: Hanleya hanleyi (assembly GCA_036873755.1). Classification (NCBI taxonomy): domain Eukaryota; kingdom Metazoa; phylum Mollusca; class Polyplacophora; order Lepidopleurida; family Hanleyidae; genus Hanleya; species Hanleya hanleyi. Next base: position 31,418 of record JAVTVY010025421.1, read on the forward strand.
AATCAGAATGAGCCAATTGAGGCAACTCTAACATATAGGGAACCGAAACAGGCTCATTTAGCAACAGTATGTACAAAAGATACATTTGTTGTGGCACAAGTCAATACTGAAATTGTAATTTCAAATCCATTTCTGGAGGGCACACAACGCGAGTGTCCTGACTTAGCGCCGATCTTTGCCTACAAAGAAAATGGTGATCTACCGGATGATCCAAAACAGAGTCGTCGCTTAGTTGCTGAAGCATATCATTATGTGATTGAGGACGGAATTCTGTATCATTTCTTTAATACAAAAAATAAAAAGGCTGCCGATTCTTATACCAAACAGATAGCTGTTCCTAGAGGTAATCGCAAGGATATACTCCAAGCCTATCATGATTCAGTGCTAGGAGGTTGCCACCAAGGTCAAGAAAGAATGTATGCTGCTATAAGATCCAAATATCATTGGGATAAAATGTACACAGATGTGTGTACCTATGTACGTACATGCACGACATGTCAACAGATCAAAACAAATGTTCATGATAAGCCTGCACCACTTAAACCCTTGCCATATGAACGTGCTTTCTCGCGGCTTCATATTGACATACTCGGCCCACTTCCAAAAACTCCGGATGGTTCCAAATATCTACTCCTTGTAGTGGATTCTTACAGCAAATGGCCAGAATGTTTTCCTATGAAAACCCAGGAAGCCACTGAAGTTGCATCCATTTTATACCGAGAGATTCTCACACGTTATGGGTCACCAGACAAATTAGTCAGCGATCGCGGTGCTCAGTTCATGTCCAAACTCATAGCAGCCATGACAGAACTATTCAACATCAAACATGCTAAAACTAGTTCATATCATCCTGCAACCAATGCCACATGTGAAAGAATGAATCGCGTCATCGAGCAGGGTCTAAGAGCCTACATCAAGGAAGACCAAACTGATTGGCCAGATCATATCCCAGGTATTATGATGGCATACCGCATGACCCCAGCCACTCAATCAACTGGCTTATCTCCTTATCAAATGCTGTTTGGTAGAAAGATGAGAACACCAATTGATACCTTTCTGATTCCAAAAGAAACACTGTCAAAGGACCATAGAACATACTTGTCAAAAATTCTGGACAATCTGGCAGAGTATAGGAAAATTGCAGATGAAAATTTGAAAAAAGCCCAAACAAAATACAAAACTTATTATGATAGAAGAACAAAGGAACCAACATTCGAACCAGCACAAAAGGTATGGTTATATTGTACGAAAAAGACTGTGGGCCGATCTCCCAAACTAACAAAAAAGTGGGAAGGACCATATTATGTTGTATTGGTTGGACAAAACTACACATACAAATTACGCAAATGTAGTGACGATAAAGAAGTGAAATCAATGATTCATGCAAACCGTCTCAAAAAGTTTCATGACCCAGCAAACAGGCCAAATTATGAGCCTGAAGATTTACCACAAACAAATGATGAACTCAATCCAGAAGAAATAGAATCAGAAAATGATGAAAACGAGAAAAATACCAATGACAAACGGAACAATGTAACAAAAGAAACAAAGGAAACAAAAGACCATCATGTGCCAAAAACAAAAGTAGCACTTAAAAACAATGAACAGGCAAAAACAAGAGTAACACCCAAAACCATTCAACATCCTAAAGGTACCGGTACAATGCCAAGCTCAAGTACAAATCAAGATCCCAACTCGGGAACAACACCAAACAAATTCCTACCAAGTGAAATTGACAAAATCCTAGCATCAAAACGTTACAATGGACGAATGTGCTACAGGATTAAATGGGTAGATAAGAATAGAGGCTCCACCTGGGAGCATGATACAAGTCTCCCAGATGAGCTGCGTCGACAATATCATGCTGACAAAACATTGTCTGGTAAGAAGAGGCGTAAACCTTTAGCCCAAAACAAATTCTTTACAAAACAATCTCAGGGAAATGTAGCTTTCATTAACATGAATGATAATGTCAAGTGGAGCCAACAGCCTGATGGCAGGTTTGTTAATTTTATACACATTACAGAAATTGAGTACAGGATAGACAAGTACTATGTCAAAGCACAATACTGGCGATCATCTCAAATGGTCAAAGAAACAGGCTGGTTCCCCCTAAACCAAGTCCCATGGTTGGCAATAGAGTACTTCATTAAGGGAATTTGGGATAAAACAGGTTACCATATCACAGGTCACGGCCGTTCATGGGATTTTCCTTTCCTATTTCATATAAAACTAGGTCCCAAAAACAAAATGTTTTTCAAAAATGTGATTGCAAAGAAGGCCATCTGGTACAATGAACAGAATGTAAATTCTAATAGTGTAGTAAACTTTGATCAAGATTTGAGCCATCATAACACTACTCTGCGATGGGAGAAATCTGTATACCCCTAATTATCATGTAAGATATGAAAGCCTTGGGACTAGCCTGGGACTTGTCATCCCTGATTAGTTGTAAGGTGGTTTTGACATATGGCTTGACAAACCATAGATTCGAGTACCAAAAGGAATGTGTAAATAATTAGTTTCTACTTACAAGTTGTTGCATTATATGTTGATGTATTGATGTAGTTTGTTATAATTCCCACTAACATGACTAACTTATATTATGTTGTGAAAAATCCAAGGATCTTGGAATGTAGGGTTTGCACTTAATACTCTCATGTATGTATGTATATGGATACATGAATACTACCTACATGTATGTTTATTCTTTCCTAGAAAATAATTGTTTAATAAGACTTAAAATTTATGTGAATCATTCATGTTGACTTACAATGTAATATACATGTACACTTATGGATTTTCAAAATACAAAAAGGTATGGTTTCTCTGTTGTGCTCTTTTACTGAGACACCGGTTGAAAATCAAGTGCTAGGGTCAGACTTGTCTGCAGCAAGTCTTCCCATCAAACTTTTTCAGCCGGGGTTTCAAGTGAAACACAACATTACATTTTTCATTTTTGATTTTCAGGAATTAATTATCCAACATCATTTCTTTCTCAATTTCATTCATTTATGTTCTTTACAATAGATCACTGTGTCGGAATAAGTATTACTGACTTGACTAGAACCTATATCTCTCTTTACATGGTGATCAGTGTCCTTATTGTGCATTTGGAATGTTGTATCTAAACAGGAATATATATGTACATAGTCCTCAATATAACCCATGTATGTAAGTGTGTGGATGATGTAATGATACATGTAACAAAATTATAAAAAAGAAGAAAAAAAAAATGAAGATTGACTAAATAATCACTCTTGAATGATAATGAATATCTTTGTTCCTACTCTATGTATACAGATATATCCTAAACATTGCTAACTCGCTGCATTTCATATCTGAGTGTTTCAGCTGTATGGTGTCCACAGACAGAAGTGACCCAAGAAAGCCAAGGGCAAAAGCTCTCTGCATTCCAGACAAGGATCAGCAACCTCAGTCACAATTCAACACTAAAGATCAACATTGCACAGGAACCTTCAACTTTAATCAACATCACACAAGAACTTCTAAAACTCCACCTAACATCGATTACCATGACCACCACAGACAATTTATTACAGTTTCGGGACGAAACTTATTCGGGGACAGAGGGAACTATAACAGAGCCATAAGACATGTACATGTAAAATGAACATGTACCTCAATTATATTCCATTATTATTTAATGTTTGTTTATTGTGAATTAATATTATAAGTATGGAGTTAAATTACCATATATGCAAGCTGTGGGTATTAGTTACTGATAAATGTATACACTCAATATTATGTAACACATGTTATAACTAGGATTTAATGCTATGAGTTTACTTTTGTGATGAGATGTTTTGATAACAGTTTGATTAGTTCATAGCTCTTGAAAGCTGACATTCAATTAGTGTTGTTAGACCATTTCTGACCAGCTGGTGCAAAGACAGGAGCCAGGTGTCAATTGTAGTCAGACTGTCATTTTAGTATAAGATAATCCTTTGTTGTTATTGGGTCAGACTCCCTACCAGGGGTAGAATTTTGCAAAATTTTGCGAGAATCCAGTTGGATTCTCAGTGGCTTAGTTTGCGAGAATCCAAAGAATCTAAATTTGCGGACTTTGGATTCCCTGTGGCACAGTTTGTGAGAATCCAAATTGCCTGCACCCAGCATTTCGTGACCATTTGCCATTTTCACCAGTGCGGGTTACTGCGCAACTAGATGTAAACTTCTCAATGGGAAAAATTGAAATCGCCTTAATTTATTCTCAGGAGGGTGGTTAGCACACATTAAATTAGTTCAGGTGAGTGATTGGTTATCTCCATTGATGAGCAGTATTCAACCTAAACATTTTTGCCAAGTGGTAAGTATATATACTCTGATTTTATTTCTTTTGTATCTTTGTATTGCATAAAAAAAACTGTCTGCATTTCAAAAAAAAAAATCAATAAAATCTGGTCACCTGCCTCATTTCCTGGCAAGCAGTAAAACAAACAATTATTATTAATGACCCTTTATATAAAGACTAGGCCTAACAGTTTGCCATGGATTTATATCAGACACGCAACATTAAAAAAATATGGAAATTCCAGATATTTTTGTGAAAGATAAAAGTTACCAACAAAAGTTCAAGAGTCACAGAAGTGCAATGCCGTTCAAGGTAAAATCTTGACCTCAAATAAACTGACTTCTGAAGAAATGCGTGTTCCCAACGTAAAGTGGTAGACTGCGTTGTTGTTGTTCATGACAGGTCTCATGCAGGCAAAGTCTCTGAAGAAACGATCGTTTTTTATTTCCATAAAATTCCTACCGCTTGATTCTACTTTGCCCGATGTGCTGTCTTAGGGGAAATTGTTTGTCATTCTAATTAGGAATGAATCCGAATCAAATTCATCTGCTAAATGATATCCAAAATGTCCCAGGTTTCGTTTTCACCCTCGTGTACTTTCCGTCTGAAGACCACGGCCACCTGTTAGCATTCAATTCCTTCATATAGACAGTTTTCGCCTGTTGGGTTTAACGTACGTAGGTTTGCACCAGCAGCCGAGCGAAGGAGAATACACTTGACCTGTTTGGCGATAGTCGGGAACCATTACATAGAGTATTCGAGGCTCTCAAAAAATAACTGAGCAAAGGTTTCCGAAGTTTAGTTAGCACATTACGTCATCAAACATATGAAGACCGCCATTGTTCGTTTCTGTACACGTGTACACGCAAGGTGAAAGGATATCTCGAAAGTTCACTGATTACAGGTCAGATATTTGGCTTGAATTTCCGTGAAATATAGAATAAATCTCTCTGAGTGAACAACACACTGATTAAGCTAAGCTTGCGCGAATCCAACTGGATTCGCGCAAGTTCCATTTCAGGCGAGTCCTCACGCGAGTCGATTCCCGGATTCGCGTCGATATTCTACCCCTGCCTACTGTTATTGGAGATGTCATATGGAATGAACAGGATAACCGATAGACATGTCAAGACATTAGAATTACTTATATAATAGTCAGGCAGTATTTGTGATTGTTAGGAATCACTACCTGGAGATCTTGCTAAAACTCCAATGATATAAATATTAGGCAGTATGAAATTAAGTCAGTTCACTTTTAGAATTCGTCTTGGCATGCGACTTTGCAGCGCCAAGGCAGTTTGTAAGTTATATAGGTAACACTTGTTAATGTAGACGGCTATGTGTACTAACATATAGTTTCTGTAATAACTGGAAGTGCTGTATAATCGTGTATATTAGAATTAGTATTACGTCAAGGTTAGATAATTAGAATAGGGTAAATAAAGCTAGGTTGTGTTATATTTAACATGGACTACGAGTTACTTATTAATGTGATAACCAGTGAGCCAACCAGGTTATAATACCTGCTTTCACTTCATCACTGAAAAATACAAACGTATTTCTGTCCACCGCCCCCAAATATTCCATTATCCCTAAGACTCTACCAGACAATTTGAACCCCTCCCCCCAAAATGACTCCTCCATTGACTCCACTGTGTCATATGTCGCAAAGAGGAATTTTTGGCTTATTTTCACTGATTTCTCTCCGATTTGTTTTGGAAACTTTTTGTTCATGCAAAATGGGACCTCATCCCAGTAAAAATTATTTTTAAAATATATACTGAATATTAAATATAATACTGCAGTGTTCGAAATAGCCATTTGCCCGATTGCCCGGGGTAACAAGAATTTGTCTCGGGGCAACAAGAAATGAACGTGTGGTAGCCGCCACGGGCAACCTCATAAAAATATGAATCAGTAGTATTTCCGATAGGATTTGCTCTAAAACTGACGATTTCGTGGACTACAAAATTTAATATGCAAATGGTCGATCATGTTCATAAGTACCTTGAAAAAACAAGACCAGAATCGAACGATCGTCCGTTTTATTTCACGCAGTCGCTTTCTTGTGGCCTGGGTGCTGCCATTTTGAATGTCGCATTGCTGGTCTCGCGTTGTGAGAACGGGAGCTCACTGCTGTTGCTATGGGGACAGCCTCCGTGTTGATGAGATCAGCATCATGCTGACTTCGCGTGTACTTTTGACGCTATTCATCGTAATTGCAATCAATCTGAGTCTATTAAATTTTGGATTACTAAGAAACGTGACGGCTAACCAGTTGTGAACACGGACATGGCTGTGAAAAAGCCAAAGCAGCTCGAGGTGGGTAAAAGTGCTGAATATGAACAGAACCGCGCGAGAACATTTTTGCCCAGTTTGAGATATGGTAGACGGTAGCCTTGCTTTTCGTTGAAATTTACGGGAATCAAAACAGATTCTCATAACTTGACGGGAATCCACAGGAATCTAAAACAGTCATTTCTATACAGATTCAAATAATTTTTACGGGCATCTGTTGGATTCTTGCAAATTATTTTGTGGGAGTGCCGACGGGCGACAGGAATCAGATTCCCGGATTCCCATGGAAAAGCAAGCCCTGGTTGAAACTGGCTGAAATTTGATTTTGAACAACTTGGTTAATAAACTGAGCTGTCACTGTTCCTCATCTTGAATAAATTCTACGGACATAAATGAAAACAAACAATACTTATTCAGTATTAAATTAAATTTTATTGATATTATTACAATTTCTGAATACTCAGTACTTGGGTCACAGTGTCATTTCCTGATCAGTCGTTATCCATTAAAGATACTTGATCCTTGATCCATGTGAGCATGGCACTGAAAACTCTTCAGGAGTATGTATTTCCACCGGTAACTTGTAACTCTAATATTAAAACCATTTGTTTTAAAAAATCACAGTATATTTTCAGGCAACTTGAAAGTACAGTCGAGCAACCTGAATTTATTTTCTATTTCGCACCCTATAAGGCCTTGGCAAAAGCTGACCTTGCCCAACTTCCCATGTATTACTTATATGAGAAAACTGTAGTCAACTCTACTAGATCACATTTTTGTTAATCTAGTTCTAAAAATACACTGATGATATTATACAATGCATGATTGCTAGGTGTAGGCAATAACTAATAGCCGAGGGGTATTAGTACCCAATGGGCTACTTTTTTTGTGTGTGTGAGAGAACTCTCTCAGAAATTATCCGTTGTCTGGCGTGAAGGGTCATAGGAAGCTTGGACTAATATATTACATGTAGATGTGCTCTGCCAGAACTTGGAATCATTCAGTTATGCCCTTGGCAACCTGAAGAGTAGCTAAGATTCATAGCGTCTCCCTTCCCTCAACGTTATGCCGACGACAAATACATTTCCCTGGTGCTAACTCGAACATCTCCATGGCGCACTTATTATTACCTTTGCGCCCTATTGGACCTTCATTAAGGCCATGTTAAATTGATTCATTGTTTCTTGTCCCGCGCGCGCTTAGGTTTGCCCATGCCAAAATCGCCCGCATAGCTTTACAACACAGGAAAAAATTCAACTGACGAAAAAAAAAAATTCCACTCAGGCAAAAAATACACTAAACAAGACTGTCGTTTTATAGTCTATGGATTAGCTAGCATGGTTTTGTGTATCTGTTTGTCGATAATGACTAAAAACGTTTAAACAGTCTCAGAATTGTGCTCGTTGTCAAAAAAATTATATTGCTGCATGCTGGCGTTGTTGTTGTTGCTCCCGCGAGTGTCAGAAATCCATCTGACAAAACCATTCAGTACAGCGTAGCAGCCACATACATGTACGTGCAGAGTCGGCTGTATTCTGAAGAATCGAATGCAATTTGGTTGAGATTTATTGGTATTACAGTCGTGTCCATTTTACTGGTAGGTTTTTTAAAATAAATTCGAAATTCGGTGATGGAAAATGTACGGGTACAGGCGATGTTATCGGACGGAGAAGGCAATATTATCGGACACCTAGCTCGCGCACACGTGTTGAGTGAGATTTGACGAAAAAATAAACATCTCACAAGAAAGGGAATTTCATTTAACTGAATTGGGAGAATAAAAATATGCTATTCAACGTGGAAAGTAAATGTAATAATAAAAAGAAATTTGAGTCATAGTATTAGCATAGTTTGGTGGTAGTTTGCTGATCCGAATTTTGCGATGCATAAGTTGGAATCTAGCATTTGCTGTGCAAAACTGCGCTGATATAGTCAACAGATATTTATTACATCATACCCCCAACTAAATATCTCAATATTAAATATTAAAACAACGTTGGAAATTCATTGTCCTTCGCTATGAAATCATTGATAGTACATCAGTATCCGATAACATCACCCATACCCACACAGTATGCCACATGGTTGATGCAGAGATATATGAATGTAACCCTCTTTTCCATTGGCTGATCTTTCTCGCAAAAACCAATCGATGAACGCCGCTCATACAGCCTTTTGCCCTATGGGGAAATATGGCGGCGACCGGACCGATAAGTTTGCTGTCTCTGAATCTCCATGTGTCTTCCTGTCAAGTGAAGATGATATCACCTACGAAGACGATTTGTCAGTCCATTATTACAGCAAGAGGGTCCATTTTCCGATACGCTGTTTCGTCTGTGGCGACACTCTGCCTGCATTTGGGCAAACCAGTGAGGGCCATCCAACATGTGACGTCTGCCAGCTGTTGCCAAGGTTTCGAACCGGAGGTGCAAAACGAAAGCATTGAATGGACTGACAGTCAGTAAAACAGAATACTCTACATGTAAATATTGTTCGGATTCATATGATCTATGGACTGATTTTACGCTGTTCAAGTTTTTTTTTTTTCAATATGGACACTCACACGGGCATGAAAAAAAGAGATGTTTATGTCTTAAAACGACACCCGTTGTTACTTAATGCCACTTTCCCTCCATTTGGAGATCCACTGCAAACAAATTATCTCCCCTTAACGGTCCCCTGGATCGTCCGCTAGGTGGCGTGCTCTCCGCGCATGTCCCATTCTCTTTTTCTTTTGCAGTCTAGCTAGCTAGACCTGTTTTTGAAGAGCTCCTGTAAACAGTAACTTTGGATTGTTTTTAGACGCACTCTAGGGTTATTTTTTATCTCCCGTGAGTTCTATATGAACCTACACAGTCGCACAGCTAAAGGATTTAATAAAAGAACGAATCAGGTCGTCAGTTTAACCAGTTAAAGACTTGCATTTTTCTTCGTTTTTAGTGCAGGGCACAGGTGTGTTACAGCCAGGTGCCGTGTATTGTGCAGACTGGGGCGACGTGACCTGGCATAGCTAGCCTATGGCGACGTATTCAATTCTGGTGACTGACCTGGCAGATGTCCAGCGGAGAAGCAGGTTTTCTTCTACAACTTGGCTGTAACGAAGGTTTTTTTCCTACCAGCGACTTATCGTTACTTTCTGGTCAAGTAAGTCAGTATCAAGAATTGTATGAGATGTGAATCTGATCGTCAGTGTTTATTCCGTAAAGACTCACATTTTCTTCTTTGTCTTTTTTATGCAGGGCACATTATGCTATAGGCTATTTACATGTGCCGAAGGTATAGACTGGGATGACTCTAGCTGGGCGACACGTAGTCAACTATCCAGGGCAGCCGGCAGTTGAAGAAAAGACCTATTGAGAAACCAAAAGTTGACCAGGCCTTATCTTCGACTTAGCGCTAATGATGTTTCAACTTTAGCGACAACGGCAAGCCCATATATACAGCCCTGTGCCGCAGTCTTACAGTCAACGGGATTTTTAAAAGACAAAGTGCAGACCAGTCAAGTCCAAGCACGGCGATACGGATTGCTGCGACTGCATCGGTTGAACAGATCACGGATTCTACTAGACGGCCCGTCACAGACACGGATCAAGCCGAGTCCCGGATAACAGTTCCCGTTTATCCAAGTCTCCACAAGCCAACGAAGAACAGTCTTCTAGCAGGGACCCGTTCAAGGAACGCCGTATCCCGGAGACACAGACGGACTCGACTACGGTAGTTCGGAGATCAAGACCACGGACTTCATCACCACAGCGGGACCCCCGACATGAATACAGTTTACCGGGATCACCGTTACAGAAGTCACAGCCCTAGACGGGACGCCGTGAGACGGACAAGTTTACAGATTCCGATATACGGCCCTTTACAGAGAGCCGTATCACGGCACCTCGGGAAGGAAGCATATCCAGAGCCATACCACGGAGCGGTTTACAGCACGGATGTTTCCAACGCACCGAGTGTATACATCTGACAAGTCACGGACTCAAGTGGAACGGACTTATACAGATCACCGGGTTTTCCACATCTACAGGACCCGGACTTATAAAGAACAGACTCAGCTAGAACGCCGTGAGCCGGCTTCTACTTTCAACTTGGACCCGTACCATGGAACCGCCTATGGAGCCGTACCACGGAACCTCGGAGCTACGGAGCCGTACAACGGAGCTGTACCCTGATATTACGGCAACAGATCTCGTAGACCCGGGACTCCACATCCAAGAAGATTCTGAGCTATGTAGAAGGGACTCAACTAGAGCACTGTCAGTCAGCTTCTACTTCAACTTTTACCCGTACAACGGAGCCGTGTCCCGGTATTACGGCAAGCAGATTTCGTATACCCGGGACTCTACATCCAAGAGGGCACGGAGTTATGAAGAACGGACTCAACTAGAATGCCGTGAGTCGGCTTCTACCTCAACTTTAACCCGTATAACGGAGGCTTGTTCCGGTAATACGGCGAAGTGGATCTCGTAGACGAAGATGTACATCATTACAGCGCCGAGATTCTATTCCCGAACGTCATCATTGGGAGAGGTCCGTTCATCGGATGGCTTCACACAGTCCAGCCTACCGGAATCGTCACTACAGGGACCATACTCCGGAGCGACTTTGCACCAGACGAGGAAGAAACCGTTCATCGTTTTTTCCCGTCAACAAGCACGTTGCACAGATGGATGAGCAGCACACGTACATCAACCATCACCGTATCCCGGAGCATCGGGATATACGGAGCATCGGGATTGGAGAAGTCTGGAGATCAACTAGAGCCAAAGTACAGACTTCTGCCCCATGGATACCTTCCACGGCAAGCTTCATCGGGAAGCACAGTCATCCTCTTTTACTGCGGGCGCAGGTATGCTACAGAGAGGCGAAGCATTCTGCTGAGAGCTGCCGGCCTCGACTCGAAGAAAGGACCTACAGAAAGAGCTTATGCTAATCAGGCCCTATTCGACGATCTCTCGTTGAATGAAGGCATGGACTTCACGAATTCGGCGAGCTCGGTTATTCAGCCCAGTGGCACAGTTCCTATGGAAACAGCACCTGCTAGAGGCGAGGTCGACGTACAGCTAGACCAGTCTTCAATTGCGGCGACTGCACCAGCTGACCTGAGAGGACTCTACGTCATAGCCCTGGCAGAGGTACAGATCAGGCCGATTCATCTGACATCGATTCCTGTTCTTCCAAGCCTCCGCTGGTGATGGAAGATCAAGTTTGGACAGCCGTATCCCGGAGACACAGAAGGAATCGACCACGGTAGTCCGGAAATCAAGACCAAGTCACCGGACTCCGGTATCACAGCGGGACCCCGACAAGGAAACAGCTGATCGGGATCACCGTACAAAGAGAAGCCGTGAGCTGCAGAAGCCTAAAGCCTACAAAGAGCATAGAGACGCCGTTGGACGGACCTATACAGAGAGCCGTACCACGGAACCTCAACCTGGAACCAGTTCTCGGAGCCGTACCCCGGAGCGGGTTACAGCATGGACATCTGAGAAGTCACGGACCCAGGAAGAACGGACTTATACAGATCGCCGGGACTCCGCATCCTACAGGACACGGACTTACGGGGAACGGGAGCAGCAAGAACGGCCTAGGTCAGCTTCGAGTTCAAGTCATACCCGTTCCACGGAACCGTATACCGGTACTGCGGCAGACAGATCTCGTAGACGAAGCCGATCCCTAGTGCCACATTAAGATTGGGAGAGGTGCCGGACGAGGCGACGGTCCCGTTCATCTTATATAGAGCTTCGAAGGCGCCGTTGCAGGGATTTCTCGCCAGAGCGACCTTACATCAGGCGGCAGAGGAGTCGTTCACCGGTTTCCCATCATCGGCTACAGCGCACGGATTCGGGAGATCGGGCTTATACCCGTCGTCACCCTAGCCCGGGTCATCAAGAGAAGACCGAGCATCGGGATAAGAAAAAATCCGGAGATGCAGCCATGGATCGGAGCCGTCCCGCGGAGCGGAGCGGGCAGACGTCCGTTCCAGAAATACCTCCGACAGCAACCATCACCACGGAAGAGGTTCCTGCAACGGAGGCCCGGGAGATTACTCGACCCCATTCTTCTAGCAGTGCTGAGTCTGGCTCGGATGATGAGGACCATGCACGACGTTCCACTTCTGCGGCATCCTCATCTCAGGTTTCAACCCCCATCCTTCGGGCGGAGGTAGAACGGAATACCGAGGAAGAGATTTCCTTCAGGGCCAGGATAGCGGCATTACACGAGTTGGTTCCTGAAATGCCCAAACTAGCGGTTGGCGAAGGCAAGCAGCTTACCGACCAGCTTTCGGATATCACCCGTAATGGAGGAGGCTTACAGCAGCATCTCTCTACGGACTGAATAAGCCGTCTAAGGAAGAAGCTTTGCCTATATGTCCACCATCTCCGGCATCAGACGACTTGTGTGTCAGCATGGATCGACAGTGCAGGACTCAGAGGGCGCTCCTGGAACCTGGTCCGTATAAGGCTACATCCTTCACGGAGACAACTTACCGTTCAAGGCCCCGAAGCTGGACCTAGATCTTGACAGACTGTTGAACGTCACAAAGTCGCCAGCAGTTGTACTCCATCAGAAGCAAGCTTGTGCTGTAGAAGACATGATGTTGACTCAATACAGAATTACATCACTGGTTCCTGACAGCCATAGCCAGGGTAGTCCAGGATCCAGATAAGAAGCATAAGATGGATCTTTGACTTTCTCACGGAGTAGGGAACCTGCACCGACAGTCGGACCATCAACACCTGAGGGCAAGTACAAGCAATCTTACGATGCTCATCCCGGAACATCTTCGCCCGCCTTTCAGAGTGAAGATGCCGGATCCGGATCTAAGGACAGAGAAGTTCACATTCATCGATGCGGAATTCACAGTTTAAGCGGTCCATTGCTCGTGCAACAGATGACCGGCACGTGGGTACCACGACAGACAAGCAACGCATCATCTTCCTCAAGGATATCTACGTTGGAAGATGGTTTCCCCTGGAAGGTAGTCAACTGCGTCAAGTTTGGGGGGGGAGCAAGATCCCAGTCTCTGGAAACATCTACACTGGTCCTAGCAGTACAGTATCAGCTATACCTGGTTACAACACCATGTGTTTCACATCACTGCAGGGTTACCACCAACAACTTCCTCCAAGTCCTACAAGGGTACTACAACCGGAAGATCATTTTTCTTCTATGGAGGCGCCGGGACCCGCAGCAACCGAAGTAACAGCAAGCTACTATCTACTGTACAGCCGTTTCAAGGCCGGAGGATGTACTATGTTGGAGGGCCTCTGGTCAACACTACTTCTGTTCCAGCAACAGCTGATCTTTCCTTCAGAAGCTGTACCAGGACATGGAATTCCAGTCAAGTAGTATACAGGGGTATCCCTCAGCATCATCCAGAGTTGTCAAGTTCACCCACGGAATCGACCAGATTCCAGCGTTTCGGCTTGCCATGACCTTCGCCTACAGCCTCACCGAACATGCCAGTTACTACCCGAGAAGAGTTGGATATGGTACTGGGGCATTCTTATGCCTACCATTCGAGCCAGTTTAATCAACTGTAGTCAAGATTCTGTTCTACAGGACAGCTCCATGACAGTCTTCACTCCGCAATCAGAGCATTACGCAGTGGAATGCAGTTCCTTGACAGGATGACAGATTGCTCAACCAGATCTTTTCATCCAACTCCGGAGTTCGTCGTCTGGAACAATTCCGCACGTCAAGGACCAGACATGCTGAGACTGTACCAGTTTCCAGCATTGACAGATTTCGTGTACCTGCTGGAGGAGAAGAGCTTTTAGATCCAGTCGGAGGCTTGGGACACTCTTCATACAACTGAGAAAGGAGTTCCAGCTGCCTTTCTTCCTTCTTCACTTCTAACAGACCCATCAGCGGACGTTAACAGTTCATCATCATTACATGGGTGGAGGAAGACTGCCGTCTGGGTTAACCAACTCGCCATCTACGCTCCTGCTCCTTTATGAAGACATCGTCTCACAAGATTAGAGCCAGCGTGACGTCTGAGCCACTTCAACTCACGCTGAATGCTATCTTCAGGCGGGTCTATACAGACAATAGGATGGCTACACTGAACCTACTGCAGTGTATAATCCACTATTCCTATCAGGAAAAAGGGGGGGCGCCGCTCATGCAAGCAAGATCCCGACAATCCGGCAAGCATAGAAGACAGACCACGTCGGAGACGAAGGGACTTCAAGGCATCACGATGGCATCTGATTATCTAGCCGGGTATGCGGGCAGATGGTCGGAATACATTCCCCCACTCACCGCACTACTCGTAATACCTTGAGTTCCCTACGCTTCTATACGACACGGGAATTATCTTGATATTACTAGGCATATGAGATTTACAAAATCAGAACAGGGCGTGCTCCGCTCAATCCAAAAGCAAGCCACAAGGCCGGCTACCCAACCCCCACTGTTGGGAGTCTGGCATTAAGTAACAACGGGTGTCGTTTTAAGACATAAACATGAAACATTTATAAATAATGTTATTGTTTATTATTAAAACAAACCCGTTGTTACGGTTTGATTTACCCGCCCATCCTCCCCGCTTGGCTCGGCCTTGTCATAAACAGGTCTTGCCGTTGCACAGAAAAAGAGAATGGGACATGCGCGGAGAGCACGCCACCTAGCGGACGATCCAGGGGACCGTTAAGGGGAGATAATTTGTTTGCAGTGGATCTCCAAATGAAGGGAAAGTGGCATTAAGTAACAACGGGTTTGTTTTAATAATAAACAATAACATTATTTATAAATGTTTCATATTTAATTTATTTTAATATTTAATTTGAGGTATTTTTTCCTTAATACGGAAATGCAAGGCAAAAACTGATTGCCAAATTAATATTATTGTATTCTGGTATGTTATGAGCTCAGCTGTCATGTGGCTGTATTTTTAAAAGTGCTTCAGTGAAAGTAAAACAACTGTAATATGGACTAGACATATATAAACTATATTGAAGTTTGTTTATTGAAGATTTTTGGGTTGTGATTAAAATTGAATAGTGCTGTGTTTGTTTTATCGTTTTATTTTAATACATGATCTAGGAGGTGTTTAAATCAGTATTTAGATCAATGACTAACCGATGTGGGTATATTTGCAGGCGTGATGTTTCTTGTGATCTTATGCCATGTGCAACTGCTTCTGCATTGTCCCAATTTTTCTGACACAGCTAAAACAGGTCATAGAGAAACTAAAGAAATGCACTATTATTGAGCTAAAATAATGGCCAGTGTTCTGAAAATCCTCAATCAAAATTTTGTGTTGGAAATGGCTGTTGTGTTGTGTTTACCGCTTTACCGCTTTAGTTGTCAAGCAGCATGGGGACAAGAAACAAGAAATCAATTTAACACGGCCTAACTTGAGAAAATGGGCCGCCATGAATAAAAATACAGAAATGACAGGCTAAATGGTCCATCGTCGGTCATATATTAATTACAGACATTAAAATTATCCCTATGGAGCCTCAAAATCACCTGAAATCGAGGGTCAAGAAGATGGGCATTTCCGTCATAATAGACCCCGTGTATACAGGGGATGATAATCACAACATCGATTCGGGTATTTTTATTCATGGCGGCATATTTTCTCAAGTTAATGAAGATCCAATAGGGCGCAAAGGTAATAATAAGTGCGCCATGGAGATGTTCGAGTTACCACCAGGGAAATGAATTTGTCATCGGCATAGCGTTGAGGGAAGGGAGACGCTATGAATCTTAGCTACCTGAGGAGTATAGTGCAGTAGTCAGAGGTGTACCTATAGGATAGTGTGCAGTGTACATGGCAACTACACTGAATCACCTGGCTGCAGTGTAGTCGCCAGTGAAGCCATAGGAATGTACCAATTATTTAAATAAGGCAGCAATGCAGGCTGTAGTGTACTCTTCTGGTGCAGTGCAGGTGGCAGTGTACTCGGTCCTCAGTATACTCGATACACTGCACCAGATGAGTGTTCCAATTATTTAAATGAGGCTGCAGTGTATAGGCTGCAGTGTATAGGCTGCAGTGTAGACTGGTGAGCACTCATCTGATGCAGACTGCAGTGCACTCCTCTAATGCAGCAGTGTAGGCTGCAGTGTACTCCTCTGGCTACACTGCCGACTACACTGCATCAGAGGTCCCAATTATTTAATGAGGCTGCAGTGTAGGGTGAAGATTACTGCTCTAGTAGAGTCGGCAGTGCATGCTGAGGAGTACCCAGTGAAGTATCTTACAATTATCACGGGATATAATGATCATGTCATTCAAAGAATTAGTTACTTGAATATGACCAATAATTAAGTACTTAATGAATACAACCAGAATATTAGTAATGCATGCAACTAAATCAGTATTGGGTATCATTGCCTTATATTTTGGTGGCTGCTGTCTATTTACCTAATAGAGTTATATACATGTACTTTCTCTGCTTTAATTTACCCGCAAAACACTAATGAGCCTCATAATATTAAAATTGTGTTTCAAGAATTGGGCTACTCAAATTCCTGCATTGGTCCAACAAATCTCTGCCTCATGAATATGATGAACAGAAACACTAGTTACATGAATACTCAAAACTTTCATAAAACCCACTTTCCACTTTATCCTCCATCATGAAAGTTCTACATCACACAAATAAGATCAATCTATATTCACTCCACCACTTGTATCAAAGGTTTCATTTATTTGCTCACTTTTTTCAAACCCAGTTGGTGATGTCTAAGTCCACTATTCTGCATTAGAGAGTTCTGTAAGGGGTGCAACTCATGCAAGGGAAAGTTTGCAGTTTGCTCAAGGTGGCACTGTTTTACTGGAGTAACAGTAACATATCTCAAACATTCATCCATTCTTTTGATTCGTTTCTGGCCAATTAACTTCAAAAAGTTGCATCTGCCATTGGTGACAGTTTATCAATTTAACAGTTCTATATTATACACGATCATATGTGTTGGTCATCATAATATTTGTTTTAATATCATGTATGTGTATATTTTCTTCAAGGCTGACATCAACTTAGTATAAATGTTCATGAAGCATTTCCTGGCTTTTAAAGCATGGACCTGTGGCACTGGAATATTCAGGCTGGCCTAGATTTAGGACAACAGTTTTGGACAACCTTAGCTGTCAGTGATTAGATTTTTGTGGCTTTGATGGAGTGTGGGATGTGACTGGTTGGGTGCCTACATGGGTAGTACATGTACATGTATGCATAGTGTAGCTAAAGTCAATGACAGATAACCTTGAAGAATAATATCCTATCAAATGTAGATATGTATGTGGGGCCAGTCAGAATTATGAGTGACAGTGGAGGATTTTAAGTCAGTATTCATGCAAAACTGCATGTAAGCTTATAAATGGTGACTATATTAAGGTTGATAAATAATATTCATGTACACCATGCAGTCTTATGTCATTACAAGTTGAATATGTCTTCCATTAATTTGATCGTGGGACGGGAAGAGGTTAACACATGTAAGAATATCATCCTGTCCTATAACCCTACATATTTCGAAACATAAACTTGAAGTGTGTTTGGCATGCAGTCAATTTCCACAGAGGTGGATCCCACTTTCAAGATGTTGAAAAGGGTTGGGCTCAACTTTACATTTGTAATCTGTCCATACATTTTGGAAGGAAATTAGGCAAATCTACAACTCGTCTTAACTTGCTTAACCAATAGTGTTACTTTGAGGGGACTATGGAAAGCTGTTCATCCATCCCAAATGCTGTGAACGAATATCTCCGTAACATAAGGGAATGTCTTAAGGGGACCTGCAGGTCAAGTTCGCTCAGGTCTGACCTTCACCTATTTTCAAAGGTCACAGAGGTCAAAATATGAATTAAATTGTGAACTCGTTATCCCAACAACAAGGAGAGCTAGAGATTGGATATTTGGCAGAATTCTTCCTTATGAAGGCCTCCAGGAGGTGAGGTCAAGTTAACTGTGTAATGAGCGTGACCTATTTTCAAAGATCACATTGGTCAAAATGTGAAGCAGTCCTATTTGTTTGTGAACACAATATTTAGGGGGAAACTTGTTCCTCATATATCACAGAGGTCAAAATATGAATAGCATTGTGAACACAATATCTCAATAACAATGAGAGCTGAAGATTGGATATTTCGCACAAAGATGCTTTATGAAGGCCTCCAGGTCAAGTTCACTCCAGAGATCTAGAGTCTTGAAAGTTACGTCGCAGAATGCTACTTTGTAAGAGCATCTAGGTCAAGTTCACTCCAGACTGACTTTGACCTACTTTCAAAGGTCGCAGTCAAAATGTTACTAACATTGTGAATGGAATATCTCAATAACAGAGAGAGCTGGAGACTAGATATTGTGACACAATGCCTTTATGAAAACTCCTAGGTCATGTTCACTCCGTACTGACTTGACCTATTTTCTAAGGTCACAGGGGTCAAACTGTAAATATGCCCTATTTGCCTGTGATCACAATATATATGAGACAACTTGACCTAAAGTCTGAGCCCTCTCAATTCACCACGGCAGTCAGCAATTGCTGAGGTAAATGCTGTGGCATGATCAGTTCACCTCAGCAATATTCAACATGTTGTTAAATAGATATTACTTTAATACGTCATGATTTTTGTCGAGGTGAGTTTTCCGAATTCTGTGGGCCGAGTCTTAATCTTTGGAACAATGCTGCCTTATGAGAGCCTCCAGGTCACTCTGACTGATGACATATCTTCAGGTCATAGATGAATAGAAGTAATATATCCCCCTGAGCAATATTTGGACAATCTACAGTCTTGAGTTTTGACGAGGTTATCATAATTGCTTCCTCATATCCACCTTCGTGCAAAGTTCACTATGGAGCCTTGTCGAGAGAATTTTAAGAGGGACGTCAACACAATATTGGATGCAAAACCCATGAAAAGTCAATGAATTCCTCATAAAACTACCATGAAATTGCTTTCATTTCATGAATTCGCTGATGAATATCATTCAAGCATTATTTTCTGGTTTGGCCAGAAATTGAGATCGAGGGTATGATTCAGGGAGAAGTCATGGCACTGAATTCTACCTTCTGTACAATGTTTTGGCCATGAATTGCAAGCTGTTTCTGGTTCATGGCATAGGTTATAATAAAAAGTATTGAAAGTTTGCTTTTGTTGCCTGTACATGCCGTTTCACACAGACTGCCCAATGGGGGACCTGCTAACTGCTCCGCTCCTTCATTTCTAGCCTCTCTTGACATTGGACAGCTGTATGTACATTGTATGATGGATGAAAACTGTCTTGTCTGATGTTTGAACCAAGCTGGTTGACCAATGTTGGGAGTCATAAATTATGTTGCATCATGATTTCCTGGTCAATGTACAATTGTCTTTCAATGTGAAATACTATAATGTTACTTGTTCTGTTTTCTCCATGCAGGCCATGGTTGCGTGTTACCCAGGGCGAGCCACAGGTTATGTCCGACATGTGGATAACCCAAACCAAGATGGCCGCTGCATCACATGTATATACTATCTAAATAAAAACTGGGATGTCAAGGTCAGTTATTAATTCCTCCAAATGCAGTTGAAACTCTGTACTTTTCAAACATTTGTTAAAAAATTATGAATGAGAGTACATGTAGGGCGAATAAATTAATTCCTAGCTTCAAAGTTACTTTTTTGAAAAATTTCAATGATGGGTGACATATGTTGAAAGTTTTTGTTTTGTCAATTTGTTTTACATTTATAACCTCCTTGTCTCAACATGTATGCATTATAACAGTTAAAATCTAGCTCTCATTGATTTCTATAACAACAATAGATTATAAAAACTCTTACCTGGAAAATGTAGCCTAATCTCAAAGTTTTGCGAACAAAAGGGAAAACATTGACCACAGTTCCCACCATCATACTCCCAAAAACTTAGACGAGATATATTTTATTTTACATACATGCAGATCATTATGTACTCTTATTTTATCATCCAGCTTTTGCAAAGAAAATAAGACAAATAAAAATAGTGAAGCAGTTGCTCTCACCTATTTCCCACCTAAAATGAAGTTTGAGGGGAGCATTTCATTGCTCACCTAAATCCTCTTGTACATGTACTTGTATTGTTAATGTAGAGTTCCAGTCAATTTACTCACCTGCTCATCATAAAAATTTAATGTATTCTGTTCTGAAAGTCACAAATTTTGACAATTGACTTTTTTGATTCAGAAAAAAGGTGGTTTATTACGAATTTTCCCTGAAGGAGAGGCTCGGGTAGCAGAAATAGAACCTGTATTCGACAGATTATTGTTTTTCTGGTCAGATCGAAGAAATCCACATGAAGTTCACCCCACGTATGATACCAGGTATGTATTCCACAGTCTATGTTGGTCACGTATGATACCAGGTATGTATTCCACAGTCTATGTTGGTCACGTATGATACCAGGTATGTATTCCACAGTCTATGTTGGTCACGTATGATACCAGGTATGTATTCCACAGTCTATGTTGGTCACGTATGATACCAGGTATGTATTCCACAGTCTATGTTGGTAATTTATGATACCAGGTATGTATTCCACAGTCTATGTTGGTCACGTATGATGATACCAGGTATGTATTCCACAGTCTATGTTGGTCACGTATGATACCAGGTATGTATTCCACAGTCTATGTTGGTCGTATGATACCAGGTATGTATTCCACAGTCTATGTTGGTCACTGTGATACTGGTATGTATTCCTGATCTATGTTGGTCATTGTAATTACCAGGTATGTATTCCACAGTCTATGTTGGTCACGTATGATACCAGGTATGTATTCCACAGTCTATGTTGGTCACGTATGATACCAGGTATGTATTCCACAGTCTATGTTGGTCACGTATGATACCAGGTATGTATTCCACAGTCTATGTTGGTCACGTATGATACCAGGTATGTATTCCACAGTCTATGTTGGTCACGTATGATACCAGGTATGTATTCCACAGTCTATGTTGGTAATTTATGATAAAGTCTAATAATTTCATCACTTTCCCTCTGACATTTCACTTTGTACCAACTAGTTTGACATATGTTATGTAGAACTTTGTACTTTATGTATTTGGAAATTTCATGACTGGCTTCTCCTGTCATTAGCCTAGACAGTTTGTGTCCTGGAGCAATGTTATTAATAGAGAAAACCATCGCTCTATGAATGATAAAGATAAAAAGTATCATTTTCACTAAAGAAGCGCAACATCATTGAATTCTGCAGCTCTCTAAAATATGTGTTAGTGGTCAAGTTCCTGGCCAGGATGAACCACTGGCCTCTCACTTGCGAGTCCAGTCCCCTGTCACCTGAGCTAAAGGGAAATTCCCGCTGGTCACAAGCCAGATAACCATCCTGGGATAGCTAGATACTGAATATTTGTCCAGTTGGATAGCCTAACAATACTGGGAAAACATAAATATCCTGGGATAACCTACATGAAACAACCCTGGGATAGCCTAACAATCCTGGGATAACCTAACAATCCTGGGATAGCCTAACAGCCCTGAGATAGCCTAACAATCCTGGGATAACCTAACAATCCTGGGATAGTCTAACAACCCTGGGATAGCCTAACAATCCTGGGATAACCTAACAGCCCTGAGATAGACTAACCATCCTGGGATAGCCTAACAACCCTGGGATAGCCTAACAAACCCAAGATAACCTAACAATCCTGGGACAGCCTAACAACCCTGGGATAGCCTAACAAACCGGAGATAGCCTAACAATCCTGGGATAACCTAACAACCCTGGGATAGCCTAGCAATCCAGAGAAGGCATAACGACCTTGGGATAGCCTAACAACCCTGAGATAGCCTAACAATCCTGGGATAACGTAACAGCCCTGAGATAGCCTAACAATCCTGGGATAGCCTAACAACCCTGGGATAGCCTAACAAACCCGAGATAGCCTAACAATCCTGGGATAACCTAACAACCCTGGGATAGCCTAGCAATCCAGAGAAGGCCTAACGACCTTGGGATAGCCTAACAACCCTGAGATAGCCTAACCCTGGGATAGCCTAACAATCCTGGGATAGCCTAACAACCCTGATATAGCCGGACAATCCTGGGGTAGCCTAACAACCCTGTGATAGCCTAATAACCCTGAGATAACCTAACAATCCTGGGATAGCCTAACAACCCTGAGATACCCTACCAATCTTTGGTTAGCCTAAAAATCCTGGGATAGCCTAACAACCCTGAGATAGCCTAACAATCCTGGGATAACCTAACAATCCTGGGATAACCTAACAACCCTGAGATAGCCTAACAATCCTGGGATAACCTAACAATCCTGGGATAACCTAACAACCCTGAGATAACCTTACAGCCCTGGGATAACCTTACAATCCTGGGATAACCTGACAATCTTGGGATAACCTAACAACCCTGAGATAACCTAACAACCCTGAGATAACCTAACAATCCTGGGATAACCTAACAATCCTGGGATAACCTAACAACCCTGAGATAACCTAACAACCCTGAGATAACCTAACAATCCTGGGATAACCTAACAATCTTGGGATAACCTAACAACCCTGAGATAACCTAACAATCCTGGGATAACCTAACAATCCTGGGATAACCTAACAACCCTGAGATAACCTAACAACCCTGAGATAACCTAACAATCCTGGGATAACCTAACAATCTTGGGATAACCTAACAACCCTGAGATAACCTTACAACCCTGGGATAACCTTACAACCCTGGGATAGCTTAACAATCCTGTGATAGCTGGTAGCTCTTGGACAACCTAACAATTCTGAGATAGCCTATCAATCCTAGGATAAATTTAACACGCGCAACCCCATACCACCCCTTGAAGCATGTACCCCATCCCCTTGACAACTCAGCTTGACAAGCAGATCATCATCCATGACGCTTCTTCAACTTGACAATCTGATCGGTTTGTACCAGTAACCTCTCATTGCCCTCCCCCCCCCATCCCCGCCACTGAGCTGGAGACAAATTCCCTCTAGCTATAAGCTATGAACTCGCAATCTACCTCTAAAATTTCATCAAGACATTATAGAAAATTGTATGACTATGTTGAATGGATATGAGTTGCGATATTTGCGATAACAAAAATGAATTTAGTTATAGAACATGTTAAAACTTAGGGCCTTTTTTTTTTACATCACAGGTATGCCATAACAGTTTGGTATTATGATGCGGTAGAACGAGCCCTAGCTGTGGAAAAGTTTAAAACTCAAGGTATGTCAACATGGTGAATGTACTTATTTCTTTTTATTTTGATATAGAATGAATGATACAATTTTGAGAATATCTTCTAGGAAGATATGTGAAGAAGATGCAGATTGGGGCTTCTATCAGAGTAACCACAATTACCAGCCTGACCAGTTTCGGAACTGTTGTTCCTTCATCAGAGGCAGTGATTGATCTTGATCGAAAAAATGTTGACTGTTAAAAGAGTGAACAAGAGGTGTTCTGTATGAACCAACTCCGTACCAAGGTCCCAATTGGCATCAGTGAGAGAGATACAACCCCCTTTCACTTACAAAACTATACAAGATCTTCACTTGTATGCCCTGATCTTTGCACAATGCAGTGTGCCCAAGTACATCTCCAAGTAGGAAAGATCTGTAGTGAAGTGTAGTTTCAGCATCCCCAATCCATCATCTGATATCTTTTCCAAAATAATTCAACCAATGATATTACCTTCTGGAGAAAACTGGGGAAATATACCATGGTTTCGAAGTAACGTGAAGATTACATACCCTCGACTCCCATCTAGCTTCCCATACGGGTGTGAATCACCATCAATTAAAATTTCTTCATCCAGAAGTTCATGGGTTGTTAGGAACTTTTTCTTTCCATCTGGTACTGCTGTCGAGCATGGTGCTTGCCCTCGAGGACAGCATCTTCGCATCATGTGAATGTCATACATTTGACGTCACGAAATGATAGTTGCGCATGCTTGGTCGCCATTTGAGATGTTCTCAATTTTGATTGGGCAGCCTGACAGGCTGACAGCAAAGGAAAATACATTAGAGAGGATTGAAGGATCTGAAGCAGTGGAGGAACACAACAAATTCAAGGGCAATAACTCATGAAGATTTGGTTTCAAAGGAGATCCATTAAATTTCAAAGTTCGACTGACCAAAACTCTCTCACAAGGTGCTATGAACTACATGTAAAGACTGAGTGAAAGTTTATATATTCACCATCTTTGTATGACAGGCAGAATTGTAACTGGTAAATGTTGAATTTGAATGCTGTATTTACGTAACTCATACAGATTAAGGTTCACTTAGTGTAACCTGGTTTTATTGGCAATGATGAGGGTTTCCCATGATCACTTGTAAGCTGTTTATAGATTCTGACTTTCATTGTCTAACCTTACCGTGATTATTGTCTTCACATTCTACTGATCCCTGGAGAATATTTTTTGGGACAGTGCCAAGTACACTTTAATAAACTCTGTCAAAGTCACAGACAGCATCGTAAAGACAGATCCTGGATCCTGGAGTTATTGTTAATATTGTAGAATGTGGTCATTATTAACATTATTTTCTGTCAATGCGAACTTGTATTTATGAGTCTTTTGTTCTCACATTTCTTGGTAATAATGTCATTTACTTGCAGTCTCTCTTTTCTGATGAACATCCTGTTCTGGAAACAGCTTGAGACAACCCGGCTCATCTGAACCATTGTAATGTTAAATTGCCTGGCAGGAACCAGGAAGTAAATACCTCACTGACCACAGATATCAGCTGCTTAGACTGACTAATGGCTGTATAACATGTAAAACCTGGAAAACTTTGCTTTTATGAATCCCAATTAACAACACATCTATTTTGAAATCAGAGATGTTTATATGTAGATGGTTTGACATTATACAATACCCATGAAACTATCCATTGTAGGATACTCATGATACAATCCGTTGTAGGATACCCATGATACAATCCATCACAGGATATCCATGATACAATCCATCATAGGATATCCATGATACAATCCATTGAAGGATACTCATGATACAATGCTTCGTAGGATATCCATGATACAAACCATTGTAGGATAACCATGATACAATCCATTCTAGGATACCCATGATACAATCCATTGAAGGATATCCATGATACAATCCATTGAAGGATACTCATGATACAATCCATCATAGGATATTCATGATACAATCCATCATAGGATATCCATGATACAATCCATCATAGGATATCCATGATACAATCCATTGAAGGATACTCATGATACAATGCTTCGTAGGATATCCATGATACAATCCATTGTAGGATACCCATCATACATTCCATCATAGGATACCCATGATACAATCCATCATAGGATATCCATGATACAATCCATTGTAGGACACCCATGATACAATCCATCATAGGATATCCATGATACAATCCATTGTAGGATACCCATGATACAATGCTTCATAGGATATCCATGATACAATCCATTGTAGGATACCAATGATACAATCCATCAGAGGATATCCATGATACAATCCATTGTAGGACACCCATGATACAATCCATCATAGGATATCCATGATACAATCCGTGCCCAATAGGACACCATGATGATCCATCATAGGATATCCATGATACAATCCATAGTAGGATACCCATGATACAATCCATCATAGGATACCCATGATACAATCCATTGTAGGATAATCATGATACAATCCATCATAGGATACCCATTATAAAATCCATTTATGATACCCATGATAAATCCATCGCACAATATCATACCCATAATATAATCCATTGTAGGATAATCATGAAACAATCCATCATAGGGTACCCATGATACAATCCATTGTAGGATATCCATGATACAATCCATTGTAGGATAATCATGAAACAATCCATCATAGGATACTCCTGATACAATCCTTCATAGGATACCCATGATACAATCCATTGTAGGATATCCATGATACAACCCATCATAGGATACTCCTGATACAATCCTTCATAGGATACCCATGATACAATCCGTGTAAGGATATCCTTCATTACAATCCATCATAGGATATCCATGATACAATCCATTGTAGGATACTCATGGTACAATCCATCATACGATACACATGATACAATCCATTGTAGGATACCCATGATACAATCCATTGTAGGATAATCATGATACAATCCATCGTAGGATACCCATGATACAATCCATTGTAGGATAATCATGATACAATCCATCATAGGATACCCATTATAAAATCCATTTATGATAAATCCATCGCACAATATCATACCCATGATATAATCCATTGTAGGATAATCATGAAACAATCCATCATAGGGTACCCATGATATAATCCATTGTAGGATAATCATGAAACAATCCATCATAGGGTACCCATGATACAATCCATTGTAGGATACTCATGATACAATACAATGTAGGATACTCATGATACAATCCTTCATAGGATACCCATGATACAATCCATTGTAGGATACTCATGATACAATCCTTCATAGGATACCCATGATACAATCCATTGTAGGATACCCATGATACAATCCATTGTAGGATACCCATGATGCAATCCATTGTAGGATACGCGTGAATCCATCTTATGATACCCATGATACAATCCATCGTAGGATACCCATTATACAATCCATCTTATGATATCCATGACACAATCCATCATAGGACACCCATGATGCAATCCATTGTAGGATATCCATGATACAATCCATCGTAGGACACCCATGATACAATCCATCATAGGTTACCCATGATACAATCCATTGTAGGATATCCAGGATACAATCCATTGTAGGATACCCATGATACAATCCATTTTAGGATACCCATTATACAATCCATTGTAGGATACCCATGATACAATCCATTGTAGGATACCCATGATACAATCCATCGTAGGATACCCATGATACAATCCATCATAGGATACCGATGGAACAATCCATCGTAGGATGCCCATGATACAATCCATTGTAGGATACCCATGATACAATCCATTGTAGGATACCCATGATACAATCCATCATAGGATATCCATGATACAATCCATCATAGGATACGCATGATACAATCCATCTTATGATACCCATGATACAATCCATCTTATGATACCCATGATACAATTCATCATAGGATAATCATGATACAATCCATCATAGGATACCCATGATGCAATTCTTTGTAGGATACGCATGATACAATCCATCATAGCAGGGTTATATCCAGGAATTTGAAGTAGTGTCCTTATTTGAAAAGAATAATGCCGAGCGCAGGGAGTCGTAGCGTAGAGGCCGGGGTCCAGGGGCCGCCTAGGCCCCTGGAAGCTCTGGGGTCTTAGATGCTCTCAGGAGCATTCGAGCCCATTTCTGGCTATTTAAATGTCTTGTCAGATACCTGTAGATAATGAACAATTTTCTTCTTTTTTTCCAAATTTTCACCATATTCAGGCTGATCTTGCTTGTGTTTCAAAATGACAAAGTTGAGCAGGGACTTGCTGCATGAATTTCCAGATCAATTATTTCCACGTGCTGTCAGATTGATACTATACCATGATGTCAACTTTGACTAAACTAATAACAACTAACCTTTTGCTGATTAGACTAGGGCTCAGGGGCCGCCTAGGCGCCGAGAAACTCTGGGACCCTTGATGCTCTTAGAAGCATTCTAACCGATTCCTGGCTGCACATGTCTTGTCAATCAGACAAGCATATCATGCACATTTTACTTCTTGTTTTATCTGCTTTTGAAATTATTTACAGCTGCTGCTTTCAAAATTTCTATTGAATAGATTCCTCTGTACAGTATTTTTATACCATGCTGTATATCATTCGAAGCTAATTCTCTTCCCACCTCGACTGCCTCAACGGGTTGAACATAATTTGTCCCAGCTTCGATGCCTGCATCATTTTCCATGTCGTGTTCAACATCTGCTTGACCTGTGTTTTCAATACCGGCAGCACAGCATCGAGCAAAGAGAACGTCGACTTTGTGGCAGCCAGACCCTTCATCTTCCTTTAGTTTTTTTCAAATGTCCAGCCAACACATGCACCGCATCCTCTTTTCGGCCGCTACCCTTCCTATTTCCCCCAGACCGACCTTTCTGTCCCACCATGAGACGGCTTGTCATTGCAGATACACAACGCGAGAACGCACACGCTGCCTAGCTCTCCAGACACTCACAGACATACATATTTCCGACTTCATTCATAGTATAGACCTCTGCCTGGAGAACGAAAACTATTGCGCCCCTAGTGGCCAAGCTTATCAACAGATAGATGTATAGTTGTCTCCCTTTCCATAAGTTTGGTCTAACGCGAGTTGACACACACTCGTCCAGGTTTACGGCTTTCAAACATCGTAAAAAAACATCAGTTGATTTTTGAAAAAAATCATTTGATATTTTGCAAAAACATATTCATTTTTAATTCATTTGATTTTGTACCTGTGTCCGTTTTACGGACGCTGTGAGACCCTAGATCTAACCCTGCATAGGATACCCATGATGCAATCCACCATAGGATACCCATGATGCAATTCATTGTAGGATATGCATGATACAATCCATCTTATGATACCCATGATACAATCCATTGTAGGATACCCATGATACAATCCATCATAAGATACCCATGTTACAATCCATCTTATGATACCCATGATACAATCCATCATAGGATACCCATGTTACAATCCATCTTATGATACCCATGATACAATCCATTGCAGGATACCCATGATACAATCCATCATAGGATACCCATGTTGCAATCCATCTTATGATACCCATGATACAATCCATTGTAGGATAATCATGAAACAATCCACCACAGGATACCCATGATACAATCCATTGTAGGATAATCATGAAACAATCCATCATAGGATACCCATGATACAATCCGTCTTATGATACCCATGCAGGCCTCTCATTTTGAGGCGAGTGATTGTATCCTTTAACCTTAATCACTCTCCTCAAAATGAGAGGCCTGCCATGATACAATCCATTGTAGGATAATCATGAAACAATCCATCACAGGATACCCGTGATACAATCCTTCTTATGATACCCATGATACAATCCAGGTTGCTCATTATCATTGGGCCGCACCCCTCCCCCCAAAATTAGGGTATGTCTGATAAATTGTATAGCTGTGACTATGTTTCAAACATGATGCAATTACAATAATTGTTTGTCCCTAACAGAATAACTCATGAAACTCGGTGTGAATATAAGACCATATATGTTCCATCACAAACTCATCACAACAATCACCGTTCTGAGACAATAAAAAAAGATAATTAGTTTAGGCAGAACTAATACTAGGTGCGAGGTGCAGATGGGAGACTTGGCACAATGTCAGCTTATATTGACATTATCTATGGGATTTAGATACAATAATGCTGGCTGGTGTTGTTCACTGTAACCATACAAAGCTATGTCAGACAATTTCAATGGTAGCTTATTGCACGGTACTTGAAGATTAAAAGTAGCCCCTGTTGCTAACTGTTGCTTTGATAAGGGGTCATTTTGTAAGTTTGATACTGCTTATTCCCAATTAATGGATGCAAATTTGGGGTAGATACTTCATGAAGGAAGCTATTGTCCGAGTCTTTGTGCAGCTGAAAAGGCTCAAGTCTAGACACATTGTTGCCCCCAGACTGACTATTGTATGCATTGTCTCGTGATTCTTACATGTACATGGAGTATGAACCAAATTTGGAGAAAGTGTTGCAGGTTCAAAATTATTAATTTAATTATCAGACTCTACATGTACCTACATTTACCATCACTAAATAAATCTTAAAACTTTAATCTATTCCACTGTTTTAGGAACATTTTAGAAGTAAGTTTTTTCAGCTAGTTAACATATATTGGGGAATGAACTCCTTCAAAAATTGTATTCATCAAAATTGTATCCACTTTGGCCACATCATATGAATCATGCATGATACAACTACTGCTGATTTTATTTTTCAATATTTTATGCTGTTTGTAATATTGGTCTTCTTTAGAAAAAAAAAACAAATAATCATGCACCAAGACTAGAGTGTGATAAATAAAGTAGCTAATTCCCACAACTTGGTCTCACGCAGGTAGTATCCCACACTCATGCCCCTCATGTATAGCATGTCTACTTTCCAGGTCAGATTACATAAGATTCTTTAAGTGTCAGTGAAACTTGTTTATCGTTTACTCAGTTTTGATACAACTTGGGGAAATGCGTGTAAATTGTTGAAATTTTGGACAGTGAAATTCTGTGTATTTACATTGAGGAGCAGCTAGTTCGTGCAGCTAGTTATGTACATTGTATCGCGAGCTAATATGGGAAACCATGGAATGCAAACATGGTAAACGAAAACCAAGTATTCGTAGGCGATCAGTGTTCAGTTCAAGGAAACATGAACCAGGGAATGGAGAACAGTATGCTGCAAAAATGTGAAACGACTTATCTGCTTCTAAATTTGTCTCCATGTCTGTACAAGCAGGGACAAATACTTCAGATATGCTTTTATCCATTCCCTGCAGTTCTGCAGAAATAATCAGTACCACTACATACATTACCTGTCCCCTACACCTTTCTCACCC
The DNA here is from genome assembly GCA_036873755.1 of Hanleya hanleyi. Classification (NCBI taxonomy): domain Eukaryota; kingdom Metazoa; phylum Mollusca; class Polyplacophora; order Lepidopleurida; family Hanleyidae; genus Hanleya; species Hanleya hanleyi. The sequence goes on from JAVTVY010025421.1 coordinate 62,614, forward strand.
CCTTCCATTCACAGGGTACCATTATTACTAAGATCATATCACCACCCAGTGGCTCATACTGCTCTTTTCATACTACTAGCCAGGTGCACAGACAGATGCAGGCAGGCAGAGTGTTGGAAATGTCCCCCCCTGGATAAGATCGCCCAGGAAATATCCCCCCCCCTGGTAAACTCCCCCGCCCCCCCTAGATTTCTCAGTGTTAGGTAAAAACAACAGAACAAAATATATAAAAAATATAAACATGGTTTATTTCAGTCATGCAATACTATCTTGGTAATGTCATGTTACAGGTACATCTAGAGCACTACAATCAGTATAACACGAGCAACTGATTTCACAGCACAATACATGTAGAAGATTAATGAAACTTAATAGATAATACACTAAAAGAAATCCTCTGTCATCTTACACCAGTTTTCCATTTAGTTTGAAAAACACAAAATATATGTAAAATAAAAATATAATTTCATTAATACAACACTTTTAGTTTACAACAGTGAAGTAAAAATATACATGTGAAAACATGTTGTAAATGTGCACCTAATAAATGTAGTACTTACTGTAACATGATATTTGTAACCCAGTCAATGAAGACAAGCCGGTTCTTGGTGTAATTAATTAATAACAGTTTATTCACCATGTCTCTCATGGAATGAACTAAAAGGGATAAAGCGAGAAAAGGGGCAGCGACTGCCAATGTCCTGCCAATGAACAAAAGGGCATGAATGAGTACACTTACATTCATAGATAATGTATAACACAATTTGAGCATATGCGAGTAATACATATTCGCATATATATGACACATGAAACCGTTCCATAAACTTATACAAAATTCGTCATAATCAACTTGCATAGGAATATAGTAGTTTAATACTTTACAAACCAGGCAATGTATTATGCTTATCATAATGCATCATTTAGGAATCAAATAATCTGATCGGAGCTGATTATCATTAATTATATTACTCCGTATTAGATATTCTTAATAAAATCATTCAACATATTAATCTCATTATCTGATATCATTGTTGATATCGCCAAATACACCATGGTACTGACCTGTTGAACACTCTAATTCTATGGTGTATACAGACAAGCCACAGACTGGTAACTCAATAGGTCACCTAAAATAGTACAATCAAATAATTAATCTGATCCATAGACTTGGAAACATTTATGGAATGTAATCTAATTAATACAGGATTTGAATAATAATATAATCCATTCATTGGTACAAAAGATATTACAAGAAATATAATCTTACACTGCGGATCGGTGCTCATATAACTTATGCAGAGAAACAATCTGCCTAACGCAGTTATATCTATTTCGCGCCATTTAGCCTATGACCTACATATGATTACACTTCATCGACGTTACAGAGATATACATGTAATGTGATCACTTGAATATCGTTCTGTACAGCAATAATACCAAACGTACAAACATGACAGTACTCACGTTCGAAACCGGGAATACTCTAGATCAGAACAGCGTAGCCTTATTTACAGGTAATGTTCGCATACCACCATAATCGTGATGAAACCGTGGAATTGGGAACGTCTGTTTCCTGCTTGTTTACAAGATGTCTTCACGAACAAGGAACATAAGCGCCACCTATCGACTACTCAGCACACTACACATACAATGCAAATGTACTTAGGGGCGACCACTCCATTATACTTGGAACAAGCCAAATTTACGGTTAAGGGGGAACAACTCTCAGTGCACCAGGCCACATATTACCAAGGTAATATTACATGACTCAAATAAACCATGTTGTTATTTTTTTATATATTTTGTTCTGTAGTTTTTACTTTACACTGAGAAATCTGAAGGTAGGGGGAATTTTTTTCCAAGGGGAAAAAATCCTAGGGGGGAAGTTTACCAGCGGGGGGGATATCATCGGGCGGGGGGGATATTTCCTGGGGGGACTTTTCCAGGGGGGGGACATTTCCGTACCCCGGCAGGCACATGCAGCTCTTTTAATGGTTTAAATATTGAGAGAAAATGCTGAGCTACATGGATCAGCTCGAAGAAACAGTTGTTACCCCTCAGCCCATAGGGCTGTGGGGGTCTTGTCGTTGCCATGTACGTACGTCCGTCCGTCAACATTTTCTTGTCCGCTGAATATCTGTAGATCTATGAAGTCGAGCCTGACCAAACTTTGGTGAGAGCTTCCTGAATGTTGACTGATGAAATGATTAGATTTTCAGATGGCTATGATGATTTCATGATTTTTAATTATTTTTTTTTAATTATTTATTGATGGCTTAGCTTTTGCACTGTTATCTATGCCCATCGGGAACCCTTGATTGCATGTTTCATTGTGACTTTTGAAGGTTCCCTGATATAGTCCGTGAGCTACTAGGGGTCACCTTGCACCCCCCACTACAGACCGAAACTATGTTTTTATGTACTTTAGGACATGTCAAATAAGAAACAACTTGTTAACAGTCGATAAACTGGGACTCACTACCCCTTTAATCACTTTGAAATTACCCCTGTGTTAAAAAGTACAATTTTTGTGACAATAGGGGGTAGGGTTACAAGAATAGTCTTATCTTCCATAATTATTATCCAATCTTTATAATGTTGGCCACATATTATTCAGCATTGATTGCTGCATCAAATATTTACAAGATACTATTACTATTTGTTGGGTATGACGTCACACAGGGACCATACATACAACAGTAGGAGTAGTAGCGAAAGCGGGCGTTTTGGGAGTGCGTGAGGGTGTGTTTGAGCGATTGAGGGACCATTTTTGGTCCGAATGCGTCGTGTGAGGTGTCAAAGTGAAGCCCTCGGTGTGTAGACCACGACTTGAGGGATGTCCACATGATCTGTGACGTCATTGGTGGCGTCATCAGTTGGAGTAGTAGCCAAAGTGGGCATTTTTGGGGGTGTGAAAGAAGATGTTTGAGGTAGAGATGGACCATCCGTAGTCCAAATGGACCGTGTGGGGTGTCATATTGTAGCTCTCTGCATGTAGACGACGAATGATATGGTTTTTGTTGGAAGTCGCATCGTGCTACTCATGCGCAGTTGGGCAGTAGTAAGGAAAGATGTCATTTTGGGCGTGAGTAATGACATGTTTGGGTAATCAAGGGACCCATGTTTGGTCCAAATGGACCGGTTCGGTTATCCTAGTGAAGCTTTCGTGGGGTAGAGTCGGACTGGCGTGGTTTTATTGGAAGTCGCACCAATCTGCGCATGCGCAGTTGGGGTGTAGTAAATAAAGTGGTAATTCTGGAGGTGCGCAGGGGTATATTTGAGAGATTGAGGTTCTATATCTCATCCAAAGATGGAGTCTATGGTGTCATCTTGAAGCTCTCGTGGTGTAGACCATGACTTGAGGGATTTCCATGTCGTCTGTGACGTCATTGGTGACGTCATTGGTGACGTCATCAGTACGAGTGATAACGAAAGCGGCCATTTTAGGGATGTTTGAGAGACTGAGGGACCATTCTTGGCCCGAATGGGACATGTCGGGTATCATATCTTCGTGGAACAGCGTCGTGGAACAGCGTCCGACTGGTCCAGTGTGTCATAGAAGTAGGGGCTAGCATGAGCAGACAGTAAATATTGGAAAAGGGGCACTTGGAATGGAATTTTAGCCTCGAGGTGAACCATCCGTGGTCCGAATGGGTGGTGTGGGGTAGCGTCGGATTGGACTGGTGTGTAGACTAGTATCATCGTTCTGCGCATGCGCAGCCTGGCAGTAATATAGAGCTTTTATCCAATCAGAAGCAGCCATTTGAGAAACTACAGAGCTCGGAGCTGTGGGATGGATCGGTTGAGAACTTGGAGCTCGGAGATCTTGAAGTCGGAGCTCTTGGAGTCGGAGCATGCAGGTCTTGGATCTAGAAAGTGACGTCATCGCAGGCATGTGCACGTACCTGTGGTGCACCCTGTACCCTATAGCCCGTAGGGCATAAGGTACACCAGGATGCGTGTGATGACGACAGTCCAATCCGATCCTACCGCATGAGCCCTTCACTACGAAACCCCACACGAACCATTCGGACCACGAATGGTCCACCTCGAGTCTGAAATTCCATTCAAGTGCCCCTTTTCCACTACTTCCTGTCTGCACAGGCATGCCATATCCCTTACTTCCACGATACGCCAGATCAGTCGGACGCTGTCCTACGTAAGCTTCAATATAATACTCCACAAGTCCCATTCGGACCAAGAATGGTCCCTCAGTCTCTCAAACGCGCCCCTATGCATCCCTAAAATGGCCGCTTTCACTACCACTTGTACTGATGACGTCATCAATGACATCACAGATGACATGGAAACCCCTCAAGTCGTGGTCTACACCACGAAAGCTTCAAGATGACACCCTACACTCCATCTTTGGATGAGATATAGAACCTCAATCTCTCAAATATACCCCAGCACACATCAAGAATGACCACTTTACTTACTACACCCCAACTGCGCATGCGCAGATTGGTGCGACTTCCAATAAAACTACGCCAGTCTGACTCTACCCCATCAAAGCTTCACTAGGATACCCGAACCGGTCCATTTGGACCAAACATGGGTCCCTTTGATTGCCCAAACATGTCATTGCCCACGCCCAACATGACATCTTTCCTTACTACTGCCCAACTGCGCATGAGTAGCACGATGCGACTTCCAACAAAAACCATATCATTCGTCGTCTACATGCAGAAAGCTACAAGGTGACACCCCACACGGTCCATTTGGACCACGGATGTTCCATCTCTACCCCAAACACCTTCCTTCATATCCCAAAAAATGCCCACTTTGGCTACTACTCCTACTGATGACGTCACTAATGACGTCACAGATCATGTGTACATCTCTCAAGTCGTGGTCTACACACCGAGGGCTTTACTTTGACACCTCACACGACACATTCGGACCAAGAATGGTCCCTCAATCGCTCAAACACACCCTCACGCACTCCCAAAATTCCCGCTTTCGCTACTACTCATACTGTTGTATGTATGGTCCCTGTGTGACGTCATACCCAACAAATAGTAATAGTATCTTGTAAATATTTGATGCAGCAATCAATGCTGAATAATATGTGACCAACATTATAAAGATTGGATAATAATTATGGAAGATAAGACTATTCTTGTAACCCTACCCCCTATTTTCACAAAAATTGTACTTTTTAACACAGGGGACAGGGGTAATTTCAAAGTGATTAAAGGGGTAGTGAGTCCCAGTTTATCGACTGTTAACAAGTTGTTTCTTATTTGACATGTCCTAAAGTCCTAAAGTACATAAAAAACATAGTTTCGGTCTGTAGTGGGGTGTGCTCACGGACTAATACAAGAAAGCCTGGTTCATTCAAGAAAATCATTGGATGGAATTCCCCCCCCACAATTCCCATATATTCTGGGAGCTTACATGATGCTACACTTGTTCAACCTATGCACCACCCTCGGGAGGATTTCCCCACCCCTGGGGCACTAAATGTTAAAGTTTGGGACCCACAGCTTGTCAGCCTCATGTGATATGTATGAGATGCAGTGTACGTTGTTTTTTCCACACACACACACACATGCTGAATCACCTAAAATGTATTTCTTTATAGTAAATTAACTAACAGGTTGGTGCCATTATTTATTTCATAACTACAAGAGTAGTTGTTAAATCATTCTATTAATTCCACATCATATGATTTATCCTAAAACTTTTGCATGAGCCATATTTGTCCACACATTTAATGGTACAACATTATGCTTCAATTTCTGTCACCAAACATCTTACTGTACATGTATGTACCTTGGAAATTATTTAAAATGAGTGATTAGGAGAGCCCATTTTTAGCCTGACTCTGGGCAATTTTGAACCAGTTTGAATACCTGGAGCTTATGCCCCCTCCCCCCCCCCTCCCCAATAATTATAATGGTGGGCCTGTGTCAATCAGAGTCTTTCTATGCCATTAACTTGTTATCACACTTGTGCAATGCATAAATTGCCACTGATAAAGCTACACTTTCTTGCATGCTGTAATCCCAGCACATCTCTCATGTGAAAACGAAGTCTATTATATATGGTACAGAAATCACACAAACTGTATCCGCAGGGCTGTATTCAGGGATTTCTTGCAGGTTCCGATCCCAAACTCCCAGTTCCTTTTCATAATTCATAATTGAGGGTCCAATTTTTTTAGTGAATTTCGGCGCAAAGAGCCTGTGATCAATCACAAAACAGAGGTTTATTAACATGAAATTCAATACCCTCTATGCAATCGGATCGATATTGAGGCTCCCAGAAGCTTTTTCTTGGAGTATTTCCTTTAAAATTGAACAACAACAACAACACTTTCATTTTTTGTTTCATTTGAGTTTTGGGCACCCATACGTTTTCTGGAACTAAATTGGCTCTATATGCAGCCCTGATCCTGCTTGACTAAAAAGAAACAGGCTGAGGGGTCCACGCACCTTTTAGGTGCTTGCCTGCAGTTCATGTTTAGTCTGTAGTGATCGAGGATTGCAGGACATGTGCACCATTCACGTAGAGAATATTTTGACTTTCCTCCATGGATAATTAAGATTCAGTGTATGTTATCCTCGCGTCCTGTCTGATCTCTATTTTAAGTTGTTATTCTATTTCCAGAAGACAACCCCAAACGCCAGTCCTACCCCCTCATCAGCAAATGATATCGTCGTTTGTCGTCACTGGGGATTCACTGATAGTCACCATGAGCAGGGAGGATGTGATTGTCTGCCTCGATCCCACATGACCGACCTGAATGGAGGCCACTTCCTCAGTCAAACTTACCTTGTTACGAAAACTTAAATGTGCCAAGAAATATCAGTGAGTCTGCTGGAATGAGGTGTGTGATACACCATATCACTGATTCAACCAATTAAATGCTTGTTAATTAGGTCAAGGTCATACACCTGCCCTGCATATACATGAGGATGCTGTTTGAGGTGTAGATTGAATTTCGCGCTGTAATAAATGCCTAATGATTCATTCATCCTGATCATTTAAGTAATTTTGAGTCGCCTAAATATACTTTTTCCGAGCTGAAAATGTGATTATTGATTATAGTGTATTGTGTCATCATCTGTATATTTGTAAGACTGAAGCTCTGATCATCTTTGTTTTGTAAAGTTATAGCTGAGGAGGAGCTACCATCCTAAGTGTGGTACATGTATGTTATTTCAAGCTGGTTTCTGCAAGAATGATCGTTTTCATTTTCCCTCAATTGTTTTGTTGGCAGCTACATGTAGGGCAAATATGTGTGGAGTGGGAAATGGCCAATGTTCCCCAAAACCAACCCACAAAAGTAACCATGTACCCATGTTAAGAAGTTGTGCCCATGTTAAGATGTCATGTGCCCATGTCAAGAAGCCATGTGCCCATGTTAAGATGCCATGTGTCCATGTTAAGGCCATATTCCCACTTCTTCTTATTTTAGTAGTCAGAGTGGGAGTCAGATCCTAAATGTACTACGTCTAAGTGAAAGGCATGTATTTTTTTGGCAAAGTATATATATATATATATATCCCAATTTTGCAATGATAGTTGTGTGAACCAGACTAAAAGCATGTATGGTTTGTACTGAAGATTCACCCATAGAGGATTTTCAAGCAAATGTTAATTCCCCCCCCTATTCCTTAAGTTCAACCTTTCTCACCACAAAATAATTCCAGATAGAGTTCCAGTATCTTGATTTCTTACCAACACGTTTTTATTGTCAACATAAAACTTAAGTTCAATGCACAGTTTACAATGGCGATGTGATTATACTGATCTTCCAATTTGTATGTGTTTTTTTAAGAGTAATATAAGTACACATTATTAATAATTAATGTTCTGGTATGTTTTATAAGGAATGTCTTTTGTTCAGACTGACGTGTATACATATATTGTACGACAATATCTGATCATTTAGACTGTTCCCATACTGTCTTGGGTTATCCCACTCTCATCTGTGTATATAACCTCTGATTGATAAGGCGTGGAAATATGCAGACTTCTAACGAATCAACATCCTGTAACAACCGCAGCTGCATATAAGTAGCATTTGTGAATATATCAATGTCTAATCATTGCATAGTTAATGCAGCTACTCACCAGCTTTTCTATGTGATAATTCGGCCATTGGAAATATATTCTGCATTTCTTGATAATCCTACTTAGAACCCTAGATAAACCTACCCATATATTTTCATGGCAAAAGAAACCTGATTTTTGTCCGGTATTTATTTTTTTATACGCCCATTGTGAGACAAGGTCATATATTGATAGCGAGTTCTGTCCATTCGTAAGCTGTGTGCATGATGTCTCTAGTTCAATTTAATAGAGAGATACCAAACTTGGGGTATAGAGCCTTACCCTTACAGTATTTTTAGGAATATGGTATTGGTTACCATAGCAACATGATACTGAATGCTTTAGTTTGGAAATTGTGCAGGTTATGAACTCTTAATTAGCGAATATGCAGCAACAGAGGTCTATGTGTTTCAATTCCGTTAAACAAATCACTTCAACTAATTTAAGTTCTTGGAATAAAACACTTGGTTACCAGTTACCATGGTAACTAGGTATTGGTAACCAAGTTGCAATGGTGATATCCAAAAACCTAAGCACAATGTTAATGGAATGCAAAAGTACCTGGATCCTGAATTAAATGTTAAAATTTTCAGAAAGAAAATGCAAACAACGTCTTTCTCCACTGGAAGTTTTCTATTTTGGTCCCCCTTTACAGAGGGTTTCATAACAGTTTACCATGATATCCTTCAGTGATGAGAAATTACATGCCTAGACTGAATCAAAACATCATATGTAACTGTGCACCACCTATCTGAAGTTGCCAACTTCTAATAATATGTTTATTTCATTTCAAGCCCGTAGGCTGGTTTGGCAACGGGGGGGTTCGGTAGAGAATATTGCAGAACTCCTAATGCGAGCGCTGCAGGCGAATTTTTTTTGAAAATTTAGATGCCATATGGCGCATTTTGACAGCATATTTTCGACGTCTGCCAACTGCATTTTTTCGACTGATAAATTCAGTATATGACTATAATCGACTCGTTGTGTGAATGATAATCTTGTCGACTGGGAGATGGTTAATATTCAACCATGGGAACCTCCCGCCCCCTCTCTCCTCATTTTTTTCTGCTTATAGCCCACTCCCATATATAGTGGACCATTTTCTTATGATTCCCTCCCACACACACGCCCTCTATTTTTTTATCTCGCCTAACATACTGAGGTTTTTGCTGTACGCCCCCTCCCCCTTTCACATTCTTGTAGCTTTACACGCTAATCACTGAACATTAAGTTGCATTAATAGCAATATTTTTACGCTAATCACTGAATATTAAATTGCGTAATTGATCATATGAACCTGAATAATTGTTTCCAACGAGCTGTGAGGATTGTAATGGGAGCTGGATTTCAAATTGCAGAACGAAGTGAGGTACAGTGACGTCATCAGTTCCGATGCAGTGTCCGTTCCGACCCACTTCCCAAAATTTTGCTTCTTGTCATAACCATGATCACGCGAAATCATAAAACATTTGATGTATTTAAGCAAGTTGATCAACCTCTCAATCATGGTTAAATTATGTTATGCATTCACTGGTTTTGTTAGGAGTCATCAACTGACGGACCCAGTTCCGAACCACCATCATCCATGGATGGCCATGCTGGGTCGTACCATGGCCTGAAAATGTCTTGCGAACGCAGCGCTAACAACGTAACATCGTAACTCGAGTGGTGACTAGCATGTCTCTCGTTAATCTTCTATTCAGAGGTAAAATAAGTAAAAGTGCCATTGATTTATCATCATTTTCGAGTGAGTATACGCTTATTAGCCATCAAAGTTATTTCAGTGTCCAATAGATCTTGCCAATATGATGAGTTCGACCATATCACTATCACCCCCAACCCGCATTCTTTAACGTCAGATGTTCACTTATGAGATGAAGACAGTCAAAACGAAATATCCAACTAGGGCCCTATTTTGGCGGAAAAGCTATCATGGTGACGTTTACATTTGTTTATATCTGGGTCAAAGGTCAATGTCAAAACGAGGATGGATCGGAACTGGCGACAGTGGGTCGGAACTGACACCTCTCATTAAGAAATGTAATTTTATTTTCCCTGTAGTTCAGTTTATCCCCAGCTAAGTTAGTTTGTTAATAAAGGCTATGGACAATTGTACGGCGATCAAGATAATGAATATGCCAATCAAACCATTTCCTTCTGAAACAGATGCAAATTTCACTTTGGTGGGTCGGAACTGGCGCCTCGTCGGTACCGGACTCGGACTAGAGGTCAGAGGCGAAACAACATAACACGATACATCAGATATTAACTCTAGATCTATTTTTATTCAGGTCAATATTATCTATAATTTGTTGCGAGCTGGCGGCCGCGTCCAAGGGCCTTGGGTGCGGGTCCTTCCGTGCACTCTGAATATTTTTTTTCCCCGGCAGCGGAAATCGGTCTGCTCTGCCCGAACCCCCCCCAGCCTATGGGCCTGCATTTGGTGTGTTTCTATGATTCTCATTGGTTGAGTGGCTGTTTGATGGCCTATCACCCAATCAGGGATCAGCATGACAGTCGAAGTTTGCAACTTCAGACACAACAAAACTGTTCAACTTCACACTTACCAGGGCGATATGGTGGTATTCACTATTATGAAATCCCCTATAACACCTTTTTATATCAAAATTTCTTGTAGGACTCTCAAATTTCTTTAATTCTCCCCTATAACACCTTTTTATATCAAAATTTCTTGTAGGACTCTCAAATTTCTTTAATTTTGAATGTAATTTCTTGAAACTACTGAATAAAGAAAATTGAATCAGAAGGTCAAGATGTAGCCCAACCAAAGTTTCAGTGCTAAAACGGCACCGATTTTTGGGTGAAAATGTCCCAGATAGGAAAGCCATTACACACACAGTAGTAATGTTGTCAATATATGACACATTTCCTTTCATGCAAGAGTATCATTACGAAACAGTACTGTTCTGTGATAACAAATTTCAAATAAATTAAACTGTTTTTAACTATGATCAGATTATCTTTCTATGTCTTGGAATTTCATCAGTTAATTACTGTGTGAAATTGAATCTACCGATCACTGTCCAGTTTCATTTTCTTGATTACATGTTGTTATTCTTGAAGTTTTACAATGCAGCTATTACATATTTTGTTACAGAATTATTGAAGCTTGTTATGTTTTGACTGGACTCTAAATCTCAACTTGTTTGGTGGAATCCAATGTTTACAAGGCATGTCTCCGGAAATCCAATCATCTTTTGTTCATTGAAAACCAGCTGTTCTTCATAGCCATTTTAACTGGTTATTCAGAATAGGGAGGTCCCAATATCCCACCATTTGGCTATTTCATGCCCCATTGATCACTTTGGCTCTCAGCCTAGGTTTCTCTGCAGTATTTGTCACAGTTTTTCCTGTGCTTATATATCTTTACGGGAAAGCACATGTCGTCTCTTCCCTAGGTTAAGAGATGGGGATTTCTTTTAAATCTTCTAGCCGAGAATTTTGCATGGCAACATCCATTTAATTTGACAAACTTTGATAGACATTGAGATTATCTTCAAATATTTAGAATACAAGAAAAAGTTAAATACTATTTATATGATTTTTTTATGAATATATGCTTTAAAATAAGGGATATTCACAAAATGTTTTGGGGGTTATCAAATGGAGTATGGGTCAGTTCACTTATCATTGTCTAGAGCTAAAAAATGCACACGAACCAATACTTTTTCTTTATTGCAAAATTGCATATTAATATAAGCATACATGTATGTATTACTGCTGGCTTCAAGTGGGATATAAAGCATATTCGTCTAATTTCTCACCAGTCGCCAGTTAAAATCATTATCCAATAACGTCCATTTATTAAATTAGGAGGGTCTCTAAGAACAGCTACCTGATGCAACATGTACTGAGCATGCACCATGATCACTGAAGTATCAAATGACCATATGGCAAGATATTGGGATCTTTTAACTTTGATTGTTAAGTATGGAATTTGTTGTTATGGAGTGTTATCAAAAGTTGATATTTGCTTATGTGGAGACCTTAGATTTTCTTGTCTTTTTCTTTTCAACATGCTAATGGGGAGTGTTTTGATCAGATGTTATGGAACTTGTGAACAACATTTCATTCTAGGAGAAATTTGATCAGTTCATATATGCTGACCATGTGGTTGTCCATGTTGTCTTGCAGTTGTTTCATCTATCTTTTTTTTTCTAAAATAAATTTCTTCACAATATATTCACTAACAGTGTGCCTGGACTGTTAAGTCTTATTTTGTTAATAATTTGCAGGAGTAATTTATGACCATAAAAAGAAGCGCACATTCATTCTTTTGAATGTTTTATGTTGTGGTTACTTTTGAAGCTTGAATGTTCATCCACAAATTTGTCATCGAACTCAAGATTATCATGTAAATTACAAAGGGAAGGTGTCCGAGGCGGACTGTATTACAAGAATGTGTGTCCATTGTAGTAGCTCTATCTCTGATAAAGGCTCTGAGTGATCTCCCCCTGCGAGTTCTCATCCAAATGAAAAGGCCGTGCAAGCTGTAGTGCAGTGCAAATCAAGATTCTCACAGCTAAAAGCAAAAAGTGTATCGTCACTGTTACTGCTGTTTTTTTCCTATCGTCTTTTTTCTCTCATTTAAATCAATATCGTTCATGAAATTTAATGATGAATCTTTTTCAGAATGTACTCTTGTTTTGCATATGTTTTTTTGTTTTGCTACCTGGCTGCCTTTGCAAATATTGTGTGCATAATTGTTTACTATATTTCACTTCAAAAGTGCTTTACTTTGATGGATAATGTTTCTTTAGGTTAGTTGTATGAAAGGAATGTGTACACATGCAAGATTAGTTCAGCAGGTTAGGGAAAACCTCTCTCTAAAAATGGAGGTAAAAAAGGTCGTTTTTGCTTGATAACTTTTGACTTATTCATCATAATGCTACAAAATCTTCAGGCGACTTACTTTACATATTGTTACATGCCGGAACTGTGGTTTTCCAATGAAAGTGTGCATAGTCTAATTGTTAACAGAGAACAAAACATGTCGTCTATTCTTATGCAAATTAGATAGATGACAATTTGTTTTTTCAATACCATTCGATGCGGATAAATATATCCATGGTCGCCTATGGCGGATGTTTCTATCTTCGATATATCATTGAATTTATTGGACAAAAACGACCTTTTTTTACCTCCATTTTTAGAGAGAGGTTTTTCCTAACCTGTTCAGTGTTCAAGACTTCCTGAAGGGCATTGGGTTATAAAAAAAGTGAACATCACAAAATTATTTACATCCAATGTAAATTAGTGTCTTGATACATGATGGGCCAGCTTGGTTTACAAGTAGTAGATATATATGAATTAGAATTATGAATTATCGTTTAATAATTTTTTAATGTTTGTTTTTTTAACTGTCTATCTAAAACCTGATGCTGCTAAAATTGTAAACATTAAATAATGACACAACAGTAGTCACTAAGATCACTAACTCCAGCATCCAGAATGATATATTTTCCCAAATTTAAATGATGACAATATGGCTTTCAACTTTGCTCTGACATGTTAATGTGTCGTTAATTTTGAGGCCTCGACCGTCACATTCATGCATGTGCTGCCAGTTTACGAGATGCATCTTTGTGAACTCCATTGGAAATGATCCATTGTCGTCATCGGAAATGAACCAATCGCCACTCTGAGCTTGTAGCACCTGTAACACATGGAAGGCATATAACCTGTTGTGCATGCGACAGAAATAGATTTTGGCAAACAGAAATTACTGAAAATAATGTGCCGCCATCACCATCGACCAGTGCAAAGTGGAGCTGCAGGGATTAATAACAGACCAAACAAAGGATACGTGATGTTTACATACAAAAAACTCCTTTGTCTGTGATGGTAATGAAGCCATTTTGTTTTAATTATTTTTTTATTCTATCCAAAACTTACCAGATCATATTTTTCTTCAAGGATACATAAAATATATGTAAACGTCACATATCCTTTGTCACGGGTTCAGATATTGGTTAATTGCAGGAGCCTCGATTGTCCAACCTGGACTGCTGCTGTATTCAGAGCCAACTTTACAGGCTGTTCTCATCAAACCAGGTTGAGAAAGAAATTTTCTTGACCGAGTTCAAATTAGAGGTAATTGACACTTTTTTTAGGCCTCTAGTGTGATAAATGAAAGACATAACAAAAAACATGGCTGCTCATGACCATCAAATGAGAATTTGTGTCTTCTTACATAAAGGACTATAGATAAAGGATTCATGTTTGGTGTGATTTGGTTCTGTATGCTGGAGGTATGAATGGAGATATACTTCAGGCTGGATGTATATAGCATGTTTTATCCGATACTATTAAGTTCACTTGTAGTCTTATTTAAAAATATGGTGCTTTTGAAGCAAATGATTTTCACACACTTTTTTTTTGTTTGATGGTAAATACAGAATTGAAATAAAGTGTTTTGATATGATTACATACTAGACTTTTGCTTAATGAGAGTGTGAGTGAATATGATTTAATGTTGCTTTCAACAATATTTCAGTCACATCAACTGTGTGGTCCTATTTCTTTTTACACCCGGAATCCCCACAGATACCCCCCGTGACCTTTTATGACAAGCTGTCAGAGGACTCGAGGTCATTAATTCTTTCCATGACCTGGGGTGTGCACAGGGATTTTGCTCCATGATCTGCTTCTTTCCTCTGATGTGGAAAGTTTATAGATATAAACCATGGAAAGTATTTTCTATATGCATCAGTCTCCAATTGAATCATGAAATTATGTCACATGCGGTTTAAAGGATGAACAGGTCTTTTAGGGAGTACATGTAGATAACGCTCATTTTCAGCAGTCCATTTGTGCTTGAAGTGTGTTATACCCATGATGCCACAGAGAAAATATTGCTATTTTTCATTGTGCTGCTAATCGGGAATTCCGAGGCAGGTGACTGGTACCATAAGTTTTTACTATATGTACTATTTCTCCTTAGAATGAACTAAAGTCTGCCCATTCAGCGTGTATAACAAACTGAACTCTACACAATGACTACTATTACTCCGTGATATTGATAATATATCCTGCTCAAAATAATCCATATAAAACTCTAGTAAAATTGTCATTTACGGGGGGCTTAATTGTATAGGGTTACGTCGTAATGTATTCATGTTCACTGGAACAAAGATCAATAATTCCATGTAAGTTTGTCTGTTATTTCTTTTTTTTATCAATGACCTTTGTCAGCTTGAACACGAATACACTGTGATGTCTCCCTATGTAACTGAACAGTACCGGTACTGAGTTGAGTTTTATGGAGAGAATTTGAAAGTCATTTCAAGTGTGATATATTAATGGTGGTAATACTGAAGAGTCCAATCAGTTTATGCATGCTGAAAAAAGAAACAAAATATGCAAAGTTAACTATTGAAACTATTGATTTCATCAAGCTCCAAAGTAGACAACTACATGTAATTAAGCTGAATTGGCCACTGCCTCTCTGCTTATAACACTGGATGTGACCTATTTGTTGCACAGTTGGACTGGTATGTTCAAGAGGATTCAAAACCATAATCAAGTGTTGCAGTGAGTGAATAGTTTTTAATGTCGCTTTCAACACTATTTCAGTCATATCACAATGTTTGGTTCCTATTCCTTTTCGCACCCGAAAACCACATCAGCATCACGGGAGATGAGCTGATGCTGGATATGAATACTCATCCTGGGAAACATACACTCATGATGGCAACGATTTGGTGTAAGACTTATGAAACATGAGCAGTGTGACTAACGTCACAGGACCTACGAAATAGAGTAGGCATTAGGACTCGAACGCGAACTGAACTCTTGGAAATCCCCACCCCCAGTTGAAATCCTGCCTATATTAAGATGGGCACCGCCCAAGTCAGAATCGCCAGTGATTTTCATCAAAAATCACCAGGAATTTTCATCAAAAGTAGGTCAGCTCAGAACTTGTTGGTAACAGTCTTCTAATGCGCCTTCATTCCAAAATTAAATAACGATCGCCGATTTAATTTTACAATTTTTTAACTAAAGGAAACAGATTGAATAATAAAGGTTCAGTAGATTTCAAGCTTTACGTGTGAAAATACATTTACATCTCTTTAATGGTTTTCAGTGCCCTTGTCCAGGATCAAAACAACTTTTGAATCACATTATTTTCCCAACAATACAACAAATTTTTATATATAGTACTATAGTAGAAAGGTAGCATTTATGTAGTTTACGGTAATTCAACTCAAGACCAACACCCTCTCTGCACAAGATAATAATGATTCTATGTCATTCTCCTGAGCATAACCGGTACAAAGACGAATAAATAGCGTATCTACATCACATTGTTATCTAGATATATGAGACAACACATTTTGGGTATTGGCAATCTGATGAATGTACTATTCCGGTTTTCGTGTTTCACATTATATTCTATGGCGGTTGATCGGTGATTTTCTTCATTGATAAACGTTAAACCACCTCAGCTTCGTTGTGTGAATCGGAATTGCATTGCTGTGACACACCAACACACCCCGTGGCAGTGATTCTGTATCCCCTGTATCCCCTAATGACAAAAAAAATTTAGACATATTTTGTTTACACATGTAATTTTTTGTTTAAATCATATCATAGTGTGATATATAGTCAATATTCAAGAGGTACAAAAAAAATTGAAGTTATCATATTTTCACATCATGATCAAAGTTACTTTATCTAGTTAAATTCTACCAAAAGAAGACCCTTTAAACATGCCGTCATGGCTTTGTTTCACCCTCAGTAAACTTTTATCATTGTCGCTCACACAGACTAATCTGAAGGATGATACCACATCTTTCTTTCATCTGCTGGGTTATTGCACCAGGCTGACTTAATTGGTTGATGTAGGATATTTCACCATCAGTGGGTAATTTGACCTGAATTTGAGACCTGATGTGGTCAGTGATGAAATGTTTGGATGTGAAATAGGATACACGTTAAAGGCCACAGTTTACATATATCTATAACAATATACTGAATTGTGTGTATTGAGGCTGGCATAGCGGTGTAGATAAATGCACTAACAAATGATGGAAAATTAGCATTTCCTATTTCATAAAAACAATTACGGATGGCATATCCCACCACTGTGTTATATTTACAGTGAAACATACAGCCAAGGGTTCCCGATGGGCATGACAGTGTACTCGCTGAGCCATCAATAAATAATATAAAAAAAAATTATAAATCAAATTTTAATCAGAATTCGGTCAACTCAGAACTTCCTGGTAACAATGCCCTAATGCACGTTCATGCCAAAAATCAAGGTTCTAATGTCAACGGTTCTCCTTATTTTGCCGACAAAAGGATTCGGATGGACTGACTCACTCATTACCGGACAATTTGCGATCTGTAGCCTACTTCGTAGGAATATAATTGACGAAGGATCTGCTGTAAGTTTTGTCCAGGATATTACCTTTTCAATGGGAGGTCTTACACCAAAGCCTTGCCCTCATGATCCTCCTCATGGTTCCTTTGTATTTCGTCTTGTAGGGACTGTGCAATAGTCCAGTGGTGTCGAATCGAATAATACACACATTGCAGGTCTAGTTAGTTTGCTTCTGACAACGGTAACCAAGAAGCAGGGTCTTCGTAAATATCTACAAACTCTCTATTGTAGATTGTTAGTTCATGATTTCTTATACGAAGGATTGATCTTGTGAAGGCCCAAAAATCGGTAACGATTTGGCGCAAGACTAACGAAATATAACTGACAAATGATCTGCTCAAAGTTGTATTGTCCAGATGATATTACTTTTCAATGGGAGGTCTTACACCAAAGCCTTGCCCTACAATCAGCTGATATTGCCACATCACTTATTTACAGAGCTCTCCAATTCATGAATCAAACAAAGCAAATTCACTTAGGTTTATTTTATTTAATGACGTAACAGTTGATTTCATGACAAGGACATTACACACAGGATTTGCTAATGAAATGTACAGAGTTGTGTAATGAAACCTACAAGTTTACAGTCCTAATAAAAATTGCTCGAGGACTGCCGCAGGTGCGACACCCACTACGCTTTATATACTGATCAGAGCTATAGGGATTGTTTGAATGAACTTTTAGTGCCAAAAGTTGGTTGGACAAAAGTCAGAGTGGACATTTTACAGACCTGCCTTGATGAATTCAGATCACCCCGAGATTATGGGTTTCAGAATTCTTGAATTACACTCATCAAATCAACATTCCAGTCAACAGATAAAGCTGTACAAAAGAGCATCATCAGTTTTGGAGGTAAAAAAGTTGTTCTTCTTGAATACGTAACTATTAAAATCCTGACAAATTTGTAGTTTTTTTTTTGTGAATGGTGCATAAATTCATATAAAGTTACATATGTTAACACATTTTTGCCACATATATGATTTATTGTTCAGGCATTTGTATGCATTGGAAGGAAAACTTTGAAAAAAAATAAAATAAAATAGCTGGACAGCTACATTGAAGAAGACCGGCAACATTTATGCACCACTGACAAACAAAAAAGTACAAATTTGTATTTTTAGCCCACCATCACCAGGCTGTTCAAATCACTTTTCGTCCGTCGTCCGTCCGTTAGTCCGTCAGTAAACAATTCTTGTTACCGCGATATCTCAGGAACTACTGCATGGATCTTTTTCAAATTTGGTACACAGGTTCCCCTTGGGGTCTAGTTGTGCAAGAAACCTTTTCTGGTCCGATTCGAAAATCCAATATGGCCACCAGGCAGCCATCTTGGATTTCACCATGAAACCTTGTTACCGCGATTTCTCAGGAACTACTGCATGGATCTTTTTCAAATTTGGTACACCGGTTCCCCTTGGGGTCTAGTTGTGCAAGAAACCTTTTCTGGTCCGATTCGAAAATCCAATATGGCCACCAGGCAGCCATCTTGGATTTCCCCATGAAACCTTGTTACCGCGATTTCTCCGGAACTACTGCATGGATCTTTTCTAAATTTGGTACACAGGTTCCCCTTGGGGTCTAGTTGTGCAAGAAACCTTTCTGGTCCGATTCGAAAATCCAATATGGCCACCAGGCAGCCATCTTGGATTTCCCCATGAAACCTTGTTACCACGATTTCTCAGGAACTACTGCATGGATCTTTTTCAAATTTGGTACACAGGTTCCCCTTGGGGTCTAGTTGTGCAAGAAAACTTTTCTGGTCCGATTCGAAAATCCAATATGGCCACCAGGCAGCCATCTTGGATTTCCCCATGAAACCTTGTTACCACGATTTCTCGGGAACTACTGCTTGGATCTTTTTCAAATTTGGTACACAGGTTCCCCTTGGGGTCTAGTTGTGCAAGAAACCTTTTCTGGTCCGATTTTAAAATCCAATATGGCCGCCAGGCAGCCATCTTTGATTTTCCCATGAAATCTTGTTACCGCGATTTCTCAGGAACTACTGCCTGGATCTTTTTCAAATTTGGTACACAGGTTCCCCTTGGGGTCTAGTTGTGCAAGAAACCTTTTCTGGTCCGATTCGAAAATCCAATATGGCCACCAGGCAGCCATCTTGGATTTCCCCAAGAAACCTTATCGCGTTTTCTCAGGAACTACTGCATGGATCTTTCTCAAATTTGGTACACAGGTCCCACATGGGGTCTAGTTGAGCAAGATACCTTTTCTGGTCCGATTCGAAAATCCAATATGGCCATCAGGAAGCCATCTCAAATTTGGTACACAGGTTCCCCTTGGGGTCTAGTTGTGCAAGATACCTTTTCTGGTCCAATTCGAAAATCCCATATGGCCACCAGGCAGCCATCTTGGATTTTTCCAGGAAACTTAGTTATCGTCATTTCTCAGTACTGCATGGATCTTTCTCAGATTTGGTACACAGATTCTCCTTAGGGTCTAGTTTTGCAAGATAGCTTTTTCGGTTCGAATCGAAAACCAATATGGCCACAAGGCGGCCATCTGGGATTTCCCCATAAAACCTTGTTATCGCGATTTCTCAGGAATTACTGCATGGATCTTCGGTCTAGTTGTGTAAGATGCCTTTTCTGGTCCGATTCGAAAATCCAATATGGCCACCAGGCAGCCATCCTGGATTTCCCCATGAAACTTTATCGTCATTTCTCAGGAAGTACTGCATGGATCTTTCTCAAATTTGGTACACAGGTTCACCTTATGATCTAGTTGTGCAAGATACCTTTTTCGGTTCAAATTGAAAATCCAATATGGTCACCAGGCGGCCATCTTAGATTTCCCATGAAACTTTGTTATCGTGATTCCTCAGGAAGCACTTCCTGGATCTTTGTCAAATTTGGTAGACAGGTTGCCCTTGTGGTCCAGTTGTGCAACATACCTTTACTGGTCCGATTCCAAAATCCAATATGTCCATCAGGCGGCCATCTTGGATTTCCCCATGAAACTTTGTTACCACGATTTCTCAGAAACTACTGCATGGACCTTTATCAAATTTGGTACACAGGTTCCCCTTGTCGCCTAGTTGTGCAAGATACCTTTTCTGGTCCGATTCGAAAATCCAATATGGCCACCAGGCGCCCATCTTGGATTTCCCAATGAAACTTTGTTATTGTGATTTCTCAAGAAGTACTCCATGGATCTCCTCAAATTTGGTACACAGATTCCCCTTGTGGCCCAGTTGTGCAAGATACCTTTTTTGATCCGATTCGAAAATCCAATATGGCTGTCAGGTGGCCATTTTGAATTTCCCCTTGAAACATTGTTATCGTGAATTCTCAGGAAATATTTCATGGATCTTTCTGAAATTTGGTACACAGGTCTCACATGGGGCCTACTTGTGCAAGATACCTTTCTTGGTCTGATTCGAAAAATCCAATTAATACGGTATTCCCCGAGTTGTGACATTGCATCACAAGAGTCGGCGGATCAAACGTTGTGGCATATTCTATATATTGACTATAGAGAATATCGATATCTTCGCCTTCCATATCAAGGAGTTCAAATAATTGGGAATTAAGATGTATTTCTTCAAATTTTAGATCGGTTTTCTTTAGTCCATGCAATTGCAAGTGAACTACCCCACCCTTTCGTCTGCTGGCGGGTCAGCTACATGAAGGCACGTCACTCTTGTGACACAATGTCACAACCCGACAACTGTAAACTACTGCATGTTTCGATCCAAGGGAAATAATCAGGATTCAGACACTTTCAAATTCGAAGTTTCAACAGTACTGCGTGGACCGGATCCCTTCAGTATTAAGTACATGTATTGTACCATCTTACTATTTTCGAGCATGGTATCTTAAAAGAGATATCTCAAACTAGTCCACAAACAGAACAGAATTAGCATTCGTTCCTAATTATAAAATCTTAAGTATGCCAAAGTGTCAAAGAGATTTTTCTTCACTTCCAGTACCCAATGATGACACGTGCAAAAAAAAAACAAACAAAAAAAACTACAAAACGAAGACGAAGGATCCTCCGTACATTCACTTTCAGACTAACTTTGCTCATTTCCCTTGTACTATAACAACCGACATAAGTACAGTTTCTAGAAATCTTGAAACTCCTGAAACAAGATTATATCTTGGTGTTTTCCAGTGTCCCTTTTTCGATCTTTTTCAATCAGATTTGAAATTCTGTAAACAAAATTACAACTCAATCGTCTTAGTAACAATGGACAAAAAGATCCTCTTGTCATTAGCTTACAATTATCGGACAATGGTGGGCGCCAAGATCCTTCAGGATCTCTCGTTAATGTTATTCAAGAAAACCAACCTTTTTTACCTCCTAAGTGGAGAGCCCTTATTCCCCTGACCTGAAGATTCACTACTGAAAGTCTTCAATTGAGCACCCCCCACCTCCTTCCCAGTTAAAAGGAAACACGGCCAATACTCCAAATTTAACCACTTCATTAGCATTCAAGAGATCCCAGATATGTGATCATGATCACCAAAAAGACAGACCTTGTTTAATCTGTGCAGGAAATTATTCATGAACTTCCTCTCTCAATGAATTTGAAATTTGAGCACTCCAATATTTCTGATTAAAGAGAATACATGAACCTGTCCTTGAGTTAGCAGATACTTTATTGTTGTGTAATTTTGTAAAAAAAAAAAAAAAATGAAGCAAATATGTTGGATAATACTGGCAGACATAAGCTTGATGACAGAAAAACAGGCCTACACGTTTAGTGAAACAACACAAGATGATAATTTTACAATCTGGATTTAACACTTTTTTGTATTCCAGACAGAAAATAATCGCTGTATATACAAATTCGTGGTGGAAAAAAGTTATGATAAAAGGTATATAGTGCATATACTACAGATATTACTATAATTTGATAGAATTGGACAGCACTATATTCTTTGAAAAATACAGCACACAGTATCCAAATTCTACCAAGCAAGGTACTATTATTAACAGACGGCAAATTATCTGGTGACAATGTGGAGAAATAGACTGAAGCTTGTCAAATTGAGGGAATATCAAAGCTGTGGGATGGAATTAATGCATTAGTGTGTACACAGGCATTGAATTGGGGTGTTCTTGTTGCCATATTTGGCAAATTCTATCAATTCTGGGTTATAATGTGGCAAGAAATAAACAAAAATCTGATTCATGAAGTGTACCGTACACATATTTACGTTGAAATTATATATAAGAGATAGGATCGAGTCCACATGTATGTACAAATAACCAAGAAATACGTAACTGACACAAACAAACATCAATCAAACTTAGCAAAATCTGATAATATCAGAACATACAAACAAGTAATTAATATATAATAACAGACATCATATAATACAGCAATGACAAAAATTTATCTGGGAGTGATTCCATGGGAAGTTTAAAAGCTCATTCATATTACAGCATCTCCAGAAAATACCATTTGTTGGATTCTCTTCTAGATTCCTCTGCAAGCCAATGAAATTCACATATTGTATTCAAAAATTCAAATCAACCAATCAACAGTCTTGAAGCTGAATATATCCCATAATGCAATATAGAGTTTCTGAATGATCAATCCTTGAACACAGGAATACAAAAAAAAACACTTTCTGACAAACGTTTCCTCCAGCGATGGATATGTCAATGCAGAACAATCGGTGAAGCAATTTTGCCTTTCACAGAACGCACACTGAAAGACCACAAAAATCACAGTGGACTCAATTTGACCAGCAAACTGCCACTGAACATTAGAATGAAAAAATCAAATGAAGACGAAGAACCTAAATGTACATACTGGTATTTCATAATTTGCAGTCACCGAATTCAATGTCATTTATATTGATGTTGAAATGAATCAGGTTTCTATGTCGGTTGTAAAAATCCATGATTTTGGCATTCTCCTGTTCAAATTTGTAATTTTGTTTTGCACATAGATCAGGTTATGTGCGAGGAAAACAGAATAAATTTCATAATTAGTTCAATTAATAATCATTTCTCTTCTGCGTATCATCTGCGAGTTTACAGAGTTGTAGTAAGTTTGCTTTGAGTAATCACAGTACATCTACCCACCACTTTTTGAATTTGAATGAAAGATAAACATCAGATGGAGATGTGGTATCAGAATATTGTTACGCTTTTCCGACGGCAACTTATGGTGGATCAACTCAAATAAAACCACTCCTGGCCTATCATCATGAAATCATTCATCATTCATCGATCCTTCACATGTATCATGGACAATATATGGATTAAAAATCATCTTGACTCGAAACATTCCTAAGATAGCTTGATTGTTCAGTTTTTCTACAAGGAAGAAAGAAAAAAATAATTTCACACAAAATGGGTCAAAACGAACTTCACATAAATATCACATTTGTGATTGTCAGTGTTTCAAGCATATACA
The DNA here is from genome assembly GCA_036873755.1 of Hanleya hanleyi. Classification (NCBI taxonomy): domain Eukaryota; kingdom Metazoa; phylum Mollusca; class Polyplacophora; order Lepidopleurida; family Hanleyidae; genus Hanleya; species Hanleya hanleyi. Next base: position 86,475 of record JAVTVY010025421.1, read on the forward strand.
CATGATACAAGCAATGCAAGTTCTCAAATCTGGCAGTTCCATATAAATCCATTCTCCCATTGTCAGAGTCTGTAACCTCCCAAACTGTTGGAGTAAACCCCTCTGACTGCAGTTGGCCGAAAACGGCAGTGCGCATGCACATTCAGTCTTCAGCTATTTAGACACTGGAGGCATATATCTGCATGTATGAGAAACATGGAAAATGCATTAAGTGTATTACATGTATATAGAAGAATGCACAACTATGCAGAAGAGCACATGGTACGTCTTGTTTAGCCGCAATATCCGGAGCCTGCTCCGCTCCGTTTAGTAGCGGACGATGCTGATTGGCCATGAGCCATGCACAGAAGCTGGGAGCTGCATTTTCACCCCAATGCAATCAGAGGGTATATCTGACAGTGGGTGGTTTACAATCTAATGCCAAGAGAATGTATAAATCAACTTGTGATCTTTCTATAAATATTCAGCAAGAAATATCAATTTCACATAAAAATCATTATCATTATTTACCCCTGAACACTTCTGTTCTTTACCATCATATCTATCTGAAACCTCATCTACATTTTAACATAATCTTATTGCTATGAGCTCTGAGATAAAAGCATCAGAAAAATGTCGGAGAAAATTGGAAAATGGTGAAATTCTGCATCACATGTACTCGAGACTAATACACATCATTTATGTATCGTACACATGCAGCATTTCATCGTGAAATACACATACAGAATCCAAAATTACAGAAGCACCCCAGGCAAGTTATACTTAATAATACCAAAATGTGTTCTCCTTAACGGTGTCACAAACTATCACAGAAGACCGATTAGGAAAATTTTGTCAATTTGTGTTAACTACATATACATTGCAACCAAATATCTTTTCATCAATTTTTTTTTTGCATTTTCTAGTAATTCTGTGATTTAATTGGAAAACCCCCCACTATTTTCAATCTAATAGGTTTTCTTTCGAAAGAGATTTAAAAATTACTGAATGATAAGTTGACGTGTTAAGTGGAAGACAATAATTTTTGCAGGTAAAATGGTTTTGTTTGTTTGATCATCTAATGTTGTATTATTGAATTTGAACTGGGCCAAATAAAACATTAGTTTATAAATACAGAAACTTCAATAAGTGATCAAGAGATGCTTAATTAGCTCTAATAAGGCAGAATGACTAAATAATCAGAACGAGTAGTCCAGTCCTCATTCATTTTCTAAATTTATTTGTTCAGGGGACATAACTCTGTGGGTACAATTAATGTAAACTCCATTTGTGCATTCCTGTTACAAACCCATTACTTGTGATATTTAGTGCCATAATTCATCAACATGAAAAGTTTAAATATATTTTGTATTTATTAAATTAAGTAATAAAGGTACATGCCACTTCAGCCTGTCTGCATTCCTGTTTAACTGCTGCATAACACAATTATAAATCAGAATCAAGAGTGAGGGGGCGGGGTAGTTTTGGTGACAACCACCGCCCATCGGCAAGTAACTACAGGAAAGCTCGAGTACAGCAAGAAATTCAACTCAGTAATAATAGGGAAAGATCAATTCTCAGGAACATTGTAACTTTTAATATGCCATTCAAATGAAAACCCGAGTGATTAAAGTCCAATGATGTTGAAAAAAGTGATTCAGCTTGAAAATGTAACATTCAGTCCTCAGCTGCATGAAAGGCAATCTTAAGCGACATCCTGTGGCAAGCATTCTCGCTCCACCAGAGGTACGCATCCACGAGGTCTCTGCCTGATATACCACTCTGAGTCACTGTCTTTAATTGGTACATCATTCATGAATATACCTCACACCTCTCGAACCCCGTAATCATAAATACAACCAATCAAAAGGTCACAATCCATCAAATTTTGAATGCAATTATGGGATAACATGCAGGCAGTGGTCGCATGGTCGTGCCAAATAAAGAATTTAAATTATAGTCACATGACACAGCCAGCCTTCCTGCTTAAATGGTGATTGGCCACTGCAATATTTATGGTACCTACATGTAGAGACACAAGCCTCGTCAAATGCAATGGCTAGACCCGGGAGAATAGGCAGGGGAAAGCAATTGCACTCACGACGATGGTGGCAAAGTTTGTCCTGAAAGGAAATTATGACCACCTATAGGTTTTCCAAAGTGAGATATAGAGGCAAAGTTTTTAAAGAACACGTTGTTTTCCAAAAGTTATTGTCTGGAAATGAACTTGGCTCCCAGGTGCCCACATACCAAATTTGGAAAGTGTCTGTTCAGGTTTTCAGAAATTAAAATCCGGAAACGATTTTGCCATGACACCCAAGTGGTGCCACCTATAGGCAGATCGGCATGAAAAACAATTCCAAGAAAGATCTTGAGGCAAGATACCCACATACCACACATGAAAAGGGTCCGTTCAATTTTTCAGAAGTTATTGTCTGGAACTAAGTTGCTAGGACAGACGAACCCCAATACTTTAGTCCCCCGGTAACCCTTTGGGCACCAGGAAGACAAAGCCTTATGTAGTGTCATTGGACATCTGAAAACACATTCTTGATTACATTGTACCATGGCAAGGAATCCAGTGTGGGGCGTAGCTCAACGGCGTAGGGCAGGCCAGTGGCATAGTCCAGATCTGTTCTGTACAGTTTTAATCTGTTTGTCCATAATGTAAGCCTACAGAAAACGCTTTTCAAGATGAAAATTTTACTGAAAAGTCTGCACATTTTAATTAGTTGCGTACTTTGGCACTTGTCAAAAAGCAGTAGTTAACTCTGCATAAACTTTCTTTTTTGCATTGTGTATACCAAACTGAACTCTACAAACTCCGTGATATTGATAATATATCACACTTGAAATAACTTTGCAATTCTCTCCATATAAAACTCCAGTATCCGTTTCATTTACCGGAGCTCAATTACATAGGAAGGCATCATAAAGTATTCGTGTTCACTGGCTGCTAAAGGTCAATAATGCTGTGTATGGTCATAGAGGTTTGTGAGATTTATCATTCAGCAATTTTCACTGGGCATGAGATAAAAAACGACAGCCCTCGGATTGCCTGTTATATTACTTTATACAGCATTAATGACCTTGTCTCCCTATGTTATTGAACCATGGTACATGTACATGAAACAATAGTACTGGAGTTTTATATGGAGAGAATCACAAAGTTATTTCCAGCATGACATTTTATCAGTATCACAGAGTAAAGATGGTCATTTTGTTGAGTTCAGTTTGTTATACACACTATAAAAAAAAAAAAATTAAGCAGAGTTAACTATTGATTTTTGACAGGCTCCAAAGTAGACTAATTAAAATGGACAGACTCCAATGTCTTTTCTGATATGCCATAAGAGTTCTTTTGAAAATGTTTCTTGTAAGTTTTGAGCTTACAATGTAAATATCCTTGGGCACTGAACAAAATACATTTCATATATCTAACCACTGATGCAAGAAATTTCAGCAAAATTTGTTCTTTATATTAATATTATATAAAACAATTGAAAACTTAAAAATGCTCTTTCCAAAAGAAAAAAAAAAGTCAACAAAAAGATTTGCTGCAAAATAATAGCATAAATAAAGTGATATAAAAGCTTGCCTATCCTATTACAAAGGTAGTTAGTGATTTGGTGGTTCTACAACTGCTCCTAATATGTGCTAAAGGCATATTCCACCATTTCTTCATACAGAATATCAACATAATACAATGTGGGCATGTCAATTCAATACATTAAACTTTTGAAGTAAAGAACATTCTGTAGATGCATATATATCACTGCCCCTCCGGTCAAAATTAAAAATGAGCAACAAACGAACTAACATTCGTGTAAGTAGACAAAAACAAAAATCACTGAACACAATATAAACTATACATAAAACAATTATCTTTCCATTTTATCGGTGTCTGATCATAGGAAATTACATCGTCTATATGGAAATTACCACAGCCATTGTATCCAAGAATCTTTAAGTTGTATTTGTTTTGCACTATATAATATCTCTCATTGTCTGTTGTTAGTAAATTAAGCAAAAATGTTTAAATTTTGTGTCAAATTACAGGGACTGTCAGTAAACTTATTAATACTTTGTATTATTTACTCATCAAAGCTTATAGATTTTGCAGCTCATATAACTGTTTTGTTTATCTGTTAACTTATATCAAGCTAATACAAATCTTTCATTCATCTACACAATTATCTCAATTTCATTTATCTGTTCACTTTATCTCAAGTAAATTCTTTATTCATCTGCTAACATATCTCAAACAAACCCTTCATTTATCTTCTCGCTTATCTCAAGCCCAAACAAACCCTTCATTTATCTTCTCAATGTCTCAAGCTCAAACAAACCCTTCATTTATCTTCTCGCTTATCTCAAGCTCAAAAAAATCCTTCATTTATCTGCTCACTTATCTCAACCAATCCTACATTTATCTTCTCACTTATCTCAAGCTCAAAGAAATCCTTCTTTTATCTTCTCACTTATCTCAAGATCAAACAAATCTTTCATTTATCTGCTCACTTGTCTCATGCTCAAAGAAATCCTTCATTTATCTTCTCACTTATCTCAAGATCAAACAAATCTTTCATTTATCTGCTCACATGTCTCATGCTCAAACAAACCCTTAATTTATCTGATCACTTACATCAAGCTCAAAGCAATCCATTATTTATCTGCTCACTCATATTGAGCTCAAACAATGCCATCAAATTCTTTTATCTTCTCGCTTATCGAAGACAAAACAAACCCTTCATTTATCTGCTCACTTATCTCAAGCTCATCAAACAAACCCTTCATTTATCTGCTCACTTATCTCAAACTCAAACAAATCCTTCATTTATCTGCTCACTTTCCTCAACCTCAAACAAATCCTTCATTTATCTGCTCACTTATCTCAAGTTCACCAAACAAACCTTTCATTTACTTTCAGCTCACTTTCTCACTTTTCTCAAGTTCATCAAAAAAATCCTTCATTTATCTGCTCACTTATCTCAAGCAATCCTTCATTTATCTGCTCACTTATCTCAAGTTCAGCAAACAAACCTTTCATTTATCTGCTCACTTATCTCCAGCTCAAACAATCCTTCATTTATCTTCTCACTGATCTTAAGGTAAACAAAATCCTTCATTTATCTGCTCACTTATCTCAAGCTCAAACAATCCTTCATTTATCTGCTCACTTATCTCAAGTTCACCAAACAAACCTTTCATTTATCTGCTCACTTATCAAGCTCAAACAATCCTTCATTTATCTGCTCACTTGTCTCAAGCTCAAACAAACCCTTAATTTATCTGATCACTTACCTCAAGCTCAAACCAATTCTTCATATATCTTCTCACTTATCTCAAGCTCAAACAAATCCTTCATTCATCGACTCACTTATGGCCTAGCTAGATCTGGGTCATAATAATCCATCTTTACTCTAGTCAGGTCACTGACTTCAAACTTCACCAAAATTGATCCATAAATAAATATTATGGTAGGACTTCACAATGTTGTGAAACGTGACTCGGTACAGATTGTATGGAAAAATCATCATTCTTCATCTCGGAAATGAAACACTTCTTGAATGTATAGAAGTCTGAGCACAAATAAGGAAAGCTCAACTTAAATGAATGAAAAATAACAAAACTGAACAAACATACAACTGGTGTGTACAAAAATACATTGGCTATACATTGACATATATATATGTATGTAAACTGGGCGAGTAGCACTCACTATAATTGTTGAAGGCATAATGAAAATCTGGTGAAGAAATGCCCAATAAGTCATTCCCAAAATGACACATCAACTGCTCCATTATGCCAGTGAAAAAGAGGAACAGTGGAAAAACAAGGAATTATTAACTTTTTGCGAAATTAAGAATTAACAATTTATTTGTCTGTACAAAATATCTATGATTGAATTCGATTTGGTGCCTAATTTGGAACACAATACCTGGCTCCCAAAAAAAGCCCCTCTGTAAAATAATAATGACATACGTACCGTATATATATACATATATATATCATGATAGTGATAATAAAAAAATTTATAAACAATTATCATGATCATTATTACATCAGCACCACCCAATACTGGTTAGGTCTGGTTAAATTTGGTTGAACAGATCACCTGACCCTGATGGCGACATCTGATTGATGGTCACATGACATGATGTGGAGGTCATGGACTGACTGGGATTGTAACTCGACTTGTGGTGAATTGGTCACATGACACATACTAAAATGTCATGACACTTGGGAAGGTCCTGTGACTGTTGAATGGCTACAGCAAAATGAAGGAATCCCATGGACAGACGAACAGACAGACAAAAACAGAAACAAAGGATTGCTGCGATTACCTATGCCCAAGCTCTTGTCTGATTGCTGAAAAATGAAGCAAAAAATGAAGGTGAGTATGATTTTTGATAGTCTTTCTGATATTATAGCAAGAAAAACTGCAAAAAAACACAGACAAAACAAACGCTATACATATAAATTGAAAATCCACAGTGGAAGTAAATGATGCCAGCAAGAATTGAATCCTGATACACTAGCTTCACCGAACAAATTCAGGCAAAATGTCGGGGGTTTTTTTGGGGCAAAATTCTCTTATCAGTGTCAACATGAACCGTGCAAAGCACTGAGAACCCCTCGGCCTTGGCAGTATTAAAACAAGGCCCTTGTTGAAGAACAAACAGCCGATGGTAACAAGCAACTTGAATTGACAGTTTAACCTGGTAGGGAATCAGAAAATATGGGTCAATCTGACTGATTTTTATAAGGTTTCTGTACCATGACCACATGGTACTCCTGTATATTCTTGAGACATAGTGGTAATGATGGACATAGATAGACATATTACCTATGTACACACATGATGACAGTACTCCAATGCCAATTTTGACTGAAGCCCGAGTATATGCCCAGTTTAAGATCAGTTAACCTCTAGGCATAATTATTCTTGAGTTACGGTAGTTGAGAACCAATAGGTGACAAGAGGAACAACTAGGAATAGGTCCGTCTCAGTTTGCGATAGACTTCTCCTCTAAAAACCACATGTGTTATGCCAGTTTGGTGCTCCCAGGCAGTCATTTATCAGATAATTAAATGATGACATTTTGACATAATGTGACCTGGTGACCCCAAAAAACCCTGGGTCAATCTCACTGATATTCGATAGGCTTCTGTTTTGTGACAACATGCAAGTGTGATGTAAGTTTGGTGTAACTAGGCATATTCATTCCTCAGATATGATGGTTACGAGAAAACGAAGACGGATGAACGTACATACATACATACATGATGATAATACCCCAATGACAATTTTCGCTGTTGTCCATGACCTGATATGTGTCAAGTGTAAGTTCAGTAAACCTAGTTCAGTAAACCTAGGCTTTATCATACTTGAAATATGGTGGTAATAAGCAGCCAGAGATGAATGGACAATTTGACCCAGTGACCCAGAAAAATTAGATCCATTTCATCTATTTTACTAGGCTTCTGTTTTAAGACCATATACATGTGTGAAGTAAGTTTGGTGCTCCTTGGCATAGTCATTTTTGAGATCTGGTGATAACAATCAATTCATGATAAATTGACTCATGTTGACCCGATGACCTGGGAAAATATGGGTCATCTCGCTGATTTTCAATAGGCTTCTGATCTATGACCATAGGCATGTGTGATATAAGTTTGGTATTCCTAGGCATAGTCAATCTTGAGATATGGTGGTAAAGAGAGAAAAAACAAAGTTTTGCTTAGTCCTTTTCGTTCAAGCCGATGGGTGCTCTCGTGTGGAGTTGATAGATCCAGTAACGCTCTCGAGCTTGGCGTGATTTGGTGCTAGCTTCGAGATCTGGGTCTGATGTCATTACTTCGATAATGTGGAAGCTAATGTGGTCAGTCGTGTGGCCGGCTGACCAGAAATGAAGTGGTGCTGGGTTTAAACTATGATTCCGTGTGTCATTGTAATGTTCTCGGATACGTTCGTGGAAGGTTCTTTTGGTTTCTCCGACGTATTGTTTGGAGCATTTGGTGCATGTGAGTAAATAGATCACATTGCGGGTGCAACAATTGCCAATGAGATTGCTGTTGTAGCGTAGTTTGGTGTGACTACTTTGGAAAGAACGGTTATTGGAGAGTTTTGGGCAGTATAGGCACCTCTTGTAGGTGCAAGGAGTTATGAGGTTGTTGTAACTCATTCCTTGTGTGCCGCGGTGGAGTGGTGGATATTGGATCTTGGCCTGCATGAGGCTATCCTTCAGATTAGGATTTCGCCTGAAAGCGAGGAGTGGTGGGTCTTTGAATAAATCGCGGCATTGGTCTGACGCTTGTAACAAGGGCCATTCCCGCTTGATCATGTCGTATATTCTGTTGGCATACGAGCTGTATGGTAGAATTACTGGAATCCGTTTGGTGTTTTTGTCCGTAGACAAAGAAACGGGGTTGAGTAAGTCGTGTCTGTCCTTGAGAAGTGCTTTTTGGTGATGTTCACGTAACAATTCTACTGGGTAGCCTCTCACACGGTAATATTGGACAAGTTGGTCCGCATGTTTGATATAGTCCGATTGATCGGAGCATATACGACGGAGGCGTAAGAATTGGCCATACGGCCCCGCTCTTTTACAGTTGGCGGGGTGGTAGCTAGTGTAGTGTAGATAGCTATGGGTGTCCGTTGGTTTGGTGAATAGGTCAAATTTGAGGCGATGTTGTGTTTTGTCAAAGATGACACGTGTGTCCAGAAAGCAAACTGAATCTTTGGAGTATTCAGCTGTGAACTTGATGGTCGGGTGGGCATCATTCATGTAGTTGATGAATTCAAGGAGGTGTGGTTCAGAGTGGGGGAATATCATAAAGATATCATCAATGAAACGAAAATAGGCCATAGGCTGGTGGGGAGCCTGAGGTAAGATCTTCCGTTCGAGTTCTCCCATAAAGATGTTGGCATAAGAGGGGGCGACTTTCGTCCCCATTGCGGTACCTCCAATTTGGAGGTAGTTATCACCATTGAATTGAAAGTTGTTACTGTGTAGGACAAGTTTCAATAGTTGGAGAAGACTTGGGGTCGATATTTTGTAGACCGGTTTGTGCCTGGTGAGGCAACGAGCGACAGCAACTAGTCCCTCATGGTTGGGAATGTTGGTGTATAGGGATGTGACATCTAATGTCACAAGGTAGAATGATTCAGGTAAAGGGTGCAGAGCTTCGACTTTACGAATAAAGTCGGTGGTGTCCTTTATGTAGGATGGTATAAGCGGGACGAACGGCTTGATGTGTTCGTCGACAAAACTGCTTATATGTTCCGACGGGCAGTTGTTCCCACTGATGATGGGTCTGCCGGGTATTTTGCCCTTCTCCCGGTTTTTGTGGATTTTGGGTAATAGGTAGAATCGGGCGGTACGTGCGTTTTGGACGTATATAAAGCGGCCGAATGGCCATTCACACACAACCTCTGATGAGATCACATCGATCGAAACCGGTCAGGTTTTTACAGACAGAAGTCAACTCCAGCCTTTGCCGAGTACAGTTTTTCTTCACTCCATACCAATCTTGAGATATGGTGGTAACTAGAAATCAGAGATGGATGTACAGACAGAAGGAAATACATGACGACGACAATACCGTTTGGGCAAAATTGTCTGAGGGGTAAAAAGTAATCTTTAGTTCGCAAATATGAGTGAAGCAGAGAAATATGTGTACTGACCTTCTATAATTTCTAGTTTTGCTTTCTGTATTTCTCGTCGGACCTCTGTTAAAATGTCTTGTTTAAATGATTCCAGGTCTCCGGAAGATCCGTTTGATAACCCTGATGCTTCCTGTCCAGTCAACGACACTTTTCTTCTGAAATACATCAAAACTTTGTACTTTATCTGCCAAAATGTTCCATTTTCCAGAAAGGCATGAAACTGTATATACATATAAAAAGAAGATTTTCTGCAAGAGTTAATTCCCTTCATCTGTGAATATGGTCGGTAAATGTAAATAATGTGGAAAATATTGAAGATGGTAAAATTCTTTTGTGCAATATTATTTTCAACTTAATAACTATTTCCATAACATTCACAGTTTAGATTAAATAGTTAGGATATACAATGAGTGATATGCAAAGTATTTCTCAAATCATTATTAATTACATTATGAGAATTACATCATTAGTCCAAATGGTGAAGTTCCGATATGCTGGAATATCACAGGTTTTCACACCACAGAGATTACAGGCACCAACTGTCTGGGTCACTTTGACCAGAACTTGGCGGAGAGAGAGAGAATATAATTTAACGTCACTTCCAACAATATTTCAGTCAGATCATGAGGTTTGGGTCCTATTTCTTTTCACCCGCAAAATCCAAAGGTGTCCCTGTTAGTCTTGTCTTACAACGAGCTGTCTGAGGAGCGGAGGCCCTTAATTCCTTCAATGATCTGGGGTGTGCACAATGACACCCAGGTCAATCCCCGGAAGATCAACGGGAAGAGAGAGAGAGAGAGAAGATTGGATTTCAGCTCTATTATGTTAATATGGGGGAACACTTTTGAACGGACTAAACTGGCAGACTAAACAGACTGACTACATGTGCTTACATTGGTACATATTATAGTTATAGTTGGGAATATCATACTTGAGGACCGTGGTAATCAGGGATTTATAGACGTCCATTCTTACTACCGTTAAACGGTAGTAAGAAAATGTCAAAAACTGAATATAGACAGCAAAAAACTCAAAAGTGTACGTTTTGGACAAGAAATACTCAATGTTTTTGACGAAAACTCAATACTCGAAATGGTGCAAATTATTTCAGTGATGTGAAAATTATCGCCGATCCTTCGACAATTTGTCTTCGAACGTTTGGGGATTTCCAGTTCTAGAAATAATTTCCGTCTCCGCGAGTTCTTGACCGATTATACTTCACCATAGGCTCTCAGTTACTATCAATACTCGACGGGAAGCAAAAAATACGGTTTCGGAGATTAATTTTCGGGACCGGGAATTGCCGATTCAATGACTTCGCATAATCAGAATTCGTTAGCCAATGAGCATCAAGAAATTACCGGGGCCGAGCTAAATATAGCTCCACGAGAGGTGGCTAGATTTATTGACTGTTCTGAAGTTCGACGGCGATCATGCGATGGACGTAAAGTAGAAGTCCGAGTTCAAGACATCATTCTGCTTGACAGCTGCTACATCTTACGTGAAAATCCGCTGATGATGTAAGGATTTTATAGCGTCTCTTGCAAGCGTTATATGATAATTATCTTTGAATGTTTATGATAGTTTGTGATCTCTTACCGCTGTTGTTGTTGCTACAAAGTTGAAACACGAGGTCGTCCAAGGGAGGTAACTTTGTTATATCAAATAATCAAGTTGAAAACAAAAAAGTTTGATTTCCTACAAACATTACCATGGGCTTGGAATCGATTTTTTTTTAGCTTTGTTTATTTTTCTTCACATAGTCCTTATAGTACCAGTGGACTAGACTGGATCAACAGCGTTCTTTTCTATCAAACAATATTTTTAATTAATGTCCCTATTTAATCTCTCCATTTTATTTGTCAAGTTGAACACTTACCCATGGAAAACTTTTTCAAATTTTATTTCGTTATTTCATTATAAAACACATTACCAGCTTCACCTGGATGAGTTATTTATCCATGATCGAGATGGCATGATGGGGGGGGGGGGGATCAAACGTGAGAAAAATTGTCAGTGATATGCCATGGTCTTGAAATCTATTAAAATAAGTGAGCAAGTTACAATACAGAACATGTGTTTTTTTTGGTCATTCAGATAACCATTATCCAAATCACATTAGATACATGTAGCTCACCTTAGTACTACAGAAACTATTTGTTCATATCTTAATTGGTAGGGTGGTAAAAACATTCAAAAACTCAATATCAACTTGTGGGTGGGCCGTAAAAACTTGGAAAAACTCAATTTGAGCATAAAAAGAACTCAATATTTTATATTGGTAGTAAAAATTTGGACTTCTATGAATCCCTGGGTAATGTGCTTATATTGGTACATATTATAGTTATAGCTGGGAATATCATACTTGAGGACAATGATTAGTGAGTGAGTGAATATGATTTAATGTCGCTTTCAACTATAATTCAGTCATATCACGACGTTGGGTCCTGTTCCCTTTCACACCCGGGAACCACACGGGTAGGGTCCTATTGCTTTTCACACTCGGGAACCCCACAGGTGCCTCAGTTAGTCGCCTCGTACGACAAGTTGTCTGAGGAGCTGAGGCCTATTCTTACCATGACCTGCTGTGTGCACAACGACATCCCAGGTCAATCCGCGGAAGCCCAACGGGGCTTGAGGACAATGGTAATGTGCTTACGTTGGCACATTTTATACATGTAGTTGGAGTTGGGAATATCATACTTGAGGACAGTGGTAATGTGCTTACTTTGGTATATATTATAGGTATAGCTGGGAATATCATACTGGAGGACAGTGGTAATGTGCTTATGTTGGTACATATTATAGTTATAGTTGGGAATATCATACGTGAGGACCGTGGTAATGTGCTTACTTTGGTACATATTATAGTTATAGCTGGGAATATCATACTTGAGGACTGTGGTAATGTGCTTACATTGGTACATATTATAGTTATAGCTGGGAATATCATACTTGAGGACTGTGGTAATGTGCTTACATTGGTACATATTATAGTTATAGCTGGGAATATCATACTTGAGGACTGTGGTAATGCTACATTGGTACATATTATAGTTATAGCTGGGAATATCATACTTGAGGACTGTGGTAATGTGCTTACATTGGTACATATTATAGTTATAGCTGGGAATATCATACTTGAGGACTGTGGTAATGTTGGTACATATTATAGATATAGCTGGGAATATCATACTTGAGGACTGTGGTAATGTGCTTACATTGGTACATATTATAGTTATAGCTGGGAATATCATACTTGAGAACCGTGGTAATGTTGGTACATATTATAGATATAGCTGGGAATATCATACTTGAGGACTGTGGTAATGTGCTTACATTGGTACATATTATAGATATAGCTGGGAATATCATACTTGAGAACCGTGGTAATGTTGGTACATATTGTGTGTTTCCCTTTTCATGCAGAACTACAAAGTTACCACACAGTTCAATGCAAACACAAACTGAACAGTATGGGACAGTCACAATTTGCCTGTGTGTCCACACGACTCGGACACTGGGCAAATGGAAAGACCAGAGTGTGTAAACCAGCTGTATTACATGTCGGGACTTCAATAGTAAATAAAGCTCTCGCAGTACCTTCTTCCTACTTTGGGAGACTCCGACCCATTAAATTTGTTCCCGTTGCTATTGGTCTGTCCTGCTGTCGCTGCTGTACTTTTCTCCCATGTCTTTTTGGGCTCGGGAGCTGGGGGTGCTGAAGGAGGGGGATCTGTATCCTGAAAAAATTATGGTCATACTCGATTATAAATCAAGAGAACATGGTTAACGAATCATATCCAAGAGGAGGATAAGGAGGTGAAGCTGGGATAAATTCTCACATTTAATTGGCATGAATATTGTGTTACAAACTGAATGGCCATAGATGTATTGTATGAACACAGATCAGACAGATTCCACTGTCATTTTGAGAAAATTCAAAGGGGTTAGAAAGCAATCATATGTTAGACATGTAGGTCAATATGAACCTAAATAATACGACCCAACAAAGTCATATTTCTTATCAAAGATTTAATTTCTACGAGCTGCAATTATTGCAAGCTGTATATGAAGGGGGATAACTCTTGATAACAACTTGGGGCAAAGCTGGAACTTGGTTGAGGAAACAAATGCGAAATAATATTTTCAGGAGTTTTCATGCAATCCAATGCACTTGGAGAAGATTTTTCTGACATAATTCTGTGAATTCAGGTTTTAATCCCGTACCTGATCAGCTTTGGCTCGTCTCAGTGCTAATTTCTTTTGCATTTCATTCATCATGTCATCGCGACCTGCTCCCCCGAATGCCCGGCCTATCGTGCCTGTGTTACCCGCCCCTGCTGCACCACTTGTGTCACCAGAGAGCATGCTCTGTTCATTGTCATCCATCTGTGCACAAACAAAATGAAACACTACATGCTGATCTCCATGGTTTTCTTCCTGCATGTCATGTCTCTATTTGGAATCATTTTGGCTATCTTGTTTTTCCAGAAAATCGATTATTTTTTTCAGCGTGATGATATAATCGCATGCTGCATAAGCTGATCCCATGTGAAAGAGCTTCTTATTTTATCGCTTGCGCACGAAACAAATATTTGTCTGGCATGAAAACTGGAAGTGATGAGTAGCAGATTTCTTAGGGAAAATTACATTCTTAATAATGAACTATCATTGAATACATGTAAACGAAAAAAACCTTCAAAATATGCTCATAATCGGAAGCTAACCTGTAGGATTAACAAAAGAGAATTAATTAGAAAGACAAACACCTTGCGAGACCGATGACTGGCAAGTCTGGCTTGTAACATTTCCCACACAAATTAGTTCTGGGTCGACCATCTGGTGACCTACTGCTATTGTACTATGTCGCTCGATCAGTAATGATGTGGTGTCATGTTAAGCATGTTAAGCATGTTAAACTTACCCGTGGTGTTTTCTTTAACTTGGCACCTTGTAAAGCTGCAGCTAAACCAGAAGACATGTCAGCTGGGCGGCTACCCCCTGAAGATTGTGGTGGTGGTGGGGGTGGTGGTGGAGGGGCACCACCTCCAGGTGGACCTGGGGGTGCAGGAGCTTTAGGGGGTCCTCCAGCAGGTGGCTGGGGAGGTGCGGGTGGTGCTGGAGGGGCAGGGGGAGCTGCTGGGGCTGCCGGCGGGGCGGGTGGTGCCGCAGGAGCTGGAGGGGCTTGTGGTGCTAGGGGGACTGAAGACCTCTCTGGTGGTTCCCAGCCTCCCCCGCTACCTCCCATAGACTGAGCCACATTGCTGATTTCTTTATACCCTGAAACAATAATACAGAGATTCTAATACCATCTGTTTGTCTCCATAGCTTTGATTGGCCAGGGATAAATATTTCCCATTGTGAAATTTACATTAATGACTGCTAAGTCATCTTGCTAGTATCCTTATCAAAATTGTACATTGCATCGAATGTCATACATATAAACATTTGCGGAATCAGAATTGGAATAACATTGTTGCACTTGACTCTCTGAGGACATTATAATGCTGGTTTATCATCACAAATATCCATTTTACCAGCTTCACTAACGTGTCGCTGGTAAACTAAATTTATGACAGTAAAGCCAGCATCAAGTCAATATCATTGAATACAACACAGTTACTCCTAATAGTCAGAATGACCTGACGTGAAGATTGGCAGATGAACTCAATGAAGAATATGGACAAAGATATTGGAAGGGTTAAGTACCTGGTCTCTCACCTTGTGAGGCCTTACGTTGATGTGTCTGGTAATCCTCTCTCTGCAATCTGAAGCGAGAAGAGAAAAAATTACACTTCACATTTTTCTACTTATTTTTTCAGGCTTTTTTTCAGGTAAATCCCCTAAGTTCCCTATTAAAATTCAATCACTCCCCAACTTTATGTACAAAATTCAACCAGTCATTCTCATGAATTTTATCACCCTCTGAAATCATTAAAATCATGAATGACGGATTATCAACATGATGTTGAACCATACTTCCTGTTCTATTAAATCTGACATGTCTGATCATCCTTCGATTTTATGGTGGAAAATTTCAATTCCTGCGATTGAACTATTGGAGAATTGACCAGACATGAAAAGTCGATATTCCATATTGTTGCCATCAGCACCCTGGATAGAATAATATTTTTAATTCCACTCCCCCCCCCCCACCAAAAAAAAAAAATCATGGAGCATAGCTCAGGATAGATTCCCAAATCATGGAGCATAGCAGGATAAAATGTCAGATCAGGTCAAAAAGGTCACATGCACATCTGCACATGGTGAGGACAGTGTGTGCCAAATTTATAAAGAATCAAACAAAATGTCTATGAAGAGTTGTGTTCACAATAAAAGGTAGCTGATGGAAGTAGTTTTATCGATGGTCAAGAAGCATAACTCAGGAGAAAATGTTGTATCGGGTCAGTAAGGCTACATGTACATGCACA
This sequence comes from Hanleya hanleyi, assembly GCA_036873755.1. Lineage (NCBI taxonomy): Eukaryota > Metazoa > Mollusca > Polyplacophora > Lepidopleurida > Hanleyidae > Hanleya > Hanleya hanleyi. The sequence goes on from JAVTVY010025421.1 coordinate 102,561, forward strand.
TCTTGCCATGGTGATGACAATGGGTGCCACATTTTGAAATAATTCAGCAAAATCTCTTTGACATGTTGCATTCACAAATACGAAGCTGCGCATCAAGAAACCCCTCGGCTCTGGGTACATTCATAATGTATTCAATTTGAACCAAGATGTCAGGAACACCAAGCAGTCAAGTCACAAATATACAGATTATCAAAAATTTTCCAATTAGAAATGACCCCTAAGATTTCCGTCCAATCAGAGAAACCGGTATTCATTACATAAATTCCTTGATGCATCAATGATGTATACCAAATTTTACATCGAGCATTTGAACGGTATCAGAGATAGAGATCATTAATGATTTCGCATAAATTAAAGATGGCCGTCCATCCTTCCCGCCACTCAGAGGAACTGATGTGGTTATTCATTGAAAGTCTCTTGATACATTGATGCTGTATACCAAGTTTCGTATAGAACACTGAAATGGTATCAGAGATATACATCATTAAAGTGAACGTAAAGGCTGAGGCAACATGCACTCTGTGGGAAAGAGCTACATTGAAATACTGAAATAGCAGCAACAAATATTTTTGGGGATTTTTTTGCACCAAGTACGAACGAAATTATCTCCGTTGTATTATTGTTCCCCGGCTGCCGCCATGCTGGCTATCTCACTCAGAGCAGTGACGTTGTATCACCTTGGAGCTCTTTATTCGTGGAGTTAGAAAGCGCAGAAAGTATGTAAACATAGCGACGCACGAGGAGGCTAGCCTGACTTCAACGTCTGACGAAGAGACATATGAAGGTTTACAGGGTTACCAGTTTGAACCAAAACGCTCCGATGTCGACGAAAGTAGTGAGTAGTCCATCGAACGTTTCAGGTCAGTAAACACTTGCTGGAGACACGCAACACAATCAAAACACGCTTGAAACAGCCGAGCTCTCCACCACCGCAATTACAATTCGTGCTACAGCGATGCCAAAACAAAGTGATACTACGTCACAGGAAAATATCACATGCTCCGTACAAGCGTTTTCATTGGCGCAAGGCTAATCAATAAACTGATATGGCCGACTCCAGTCGCTCGTTGCATCAGTCAATAATTCCCGTGTTTGGAATTTTTTTTTTGGAAGGGAAAAAATCACAAAAAATATTTGTTGCTGCCAAATGATACTTTTAATATAGTTCTTCCACACAGTGCGTGTGTTGTCGCAGCCTTTACGTTCACTTTAAAGATTTTGCATAAATTAAAGATGGCCACCAAGGTTTCCGCCCAATCAGAGAAACCAGAACTGTCATTTGTCGTAAGTCTCTTGATGCATCGATGATGTATACCAAATTTTACATCGAGCACTTGAACGCCAGAGATATATATCATTAAAGTTTTTGCATAAATTAAAGATGGCCGCCAAGGTTTTCGGTCAATCAGGTCCCAAATCAAAGTATCTGGATGCATCGATGATGTATACCAACTTTCATATAAAACAACTGAATGGTAACAGAGATATGTATCATTATCGATTTCGCATAAATTAAAGATGGCCTCCAGGATTTCCAGCTAATCAGAAAAGCCGGTTTGGTAATTCATTGAAAGTTGCTTGATGTATCGATGATGTATACCAACTTTCGTATTGAACAGTTGAATGGTTTCCGAGATATGGATCATTATCCATTTCGCATAAAATTAAAGATGGCCGCCAAGGTTTTCACCCAATCAGGTCCCAATTAAATAGGCTTCTGGTCCTTGACTAGGTAAATAAGCATACCAAATTTGGAATTCTTCAGTGGAACCGTTCTCCGGCTATCTCGCTCACATACGGACGTACGGACGTACAAGACGACGACAATACCCCATGGCCAAAATTGGCCGAGGGGTAAAAAGTTAACAGATGAATGGTACGACGGATGATGTCATATCGTAATATGTTGTCAAAATTGACGGGTGTACAAAAATTATCAGAACAATATTTGTAATAAGCTCAAGCTAAGGGTTTTGAATATACTTGTTATTTATGAATGACAACATTGTCAAAATCATGGAATAATAAATGATCTTTTTTCAACCCAAATCATGACAAAATATCTCTGTATCAAATTTTCAAATTATCCCAGCAACGTCTTCCAAAATACACAAATTATCTCTCCATGAAAATAATACAAACATGAGCATGAATCAAATAATAAATTCATGTCTCCAACAATACAATGTAGAAATAAACAAGTGAATAAAAGAATACCTACATAATATGAAGCATAGTGCCAGGAATGGTAATTATCACAAAGACAGGAATGTTAAGGCAAGTCGATAAAATTACTCTCAAGCGATCAAAATCTTGCAGGTGTATGGTCCAAAATACTAGCACCTGGACATGAAAGTTAACAAACTCTATGACACGCGCACTTTCTTATGAAATACAGTTTTCACACAGAAAGAAGGCTGTAAATGAATTTGCTGTAAAAAGCAACTGTGCATCTACCAATCTACCATCTATGTCAATATAGAATTACTTAGAGAATGTAGTTTGTTCAAGCATGCAGGGTCGTACTTATACACTATCCTCCCCCTCACTATCCATGTACATGTACATACATGTAGTTCTTTGATGTTACTGCCGACCCTGCCTCATCAGCAAGGAATCTTACCACATGAACTTACCAGTAAGCAAGTGACTCATCACATACAGTGTACAAGACAAAGCTTTTAATGAGGAATTACTAGCAGAATGTACTAGAATCTTCTACCATGGTCACTACCTAAAACATGTCAATCTTGATACATGTACTGAGGGAACATTCTCGAGCTATAAATAGAACTAGTTCATGCAGTTGTGGAAACAGCTTGGGTACATGTTTTATATCTAAGCACATTGTTTTTGGTTTCGTGATTGTGTAGAATATTAAAAAAAATCCTCTACCAAGTTATTGACTCTTGTAAAAATTTTTGTAAATTTTTGGTCAGACTACATGTATTTAATTAATGTTGCCACTCTCTCAAATTTATACATGTATGGTAATCCCTCCAATAATGCAATCACAGGAAGCAAAATTTCCCCACCATAAAATCTGGGGGTGGTCAAATTTATTAAACAGGAAGTTGACAAAAAGGTTCAAAATCCTGCATTTAATCCATTATTTTTTCCTTATTTCAGATGATTGATCAAATTTATCAGAACCACCGACTGAATTTTCTCTGCAAACTTTGGGGTGATTACCATTGGAGGAATTAAATACATAATGAAATGGTACTAATTTGAATTTGTTCAACCCAGCAAATTTTAATCACTTTTTCATCTATTAGACTTTTATGTCCATCCAAAAGCTTATAGCTAATTTTAAAGAAACACTATCTGTAACAAAAACAGAATGTTGTAAGAACACACATGTATTTCATAAACTAAGCTCATCTGTCCCAATATTAGAATCATAGATTTTTCATTATTTTGAAATTCTGAAAATTTCAAATTCATTTTATTTATTCATTTCAAATTTTCAATTTATTATTTGAAACTACATAATTTCTGTCTGAGAATTCCTACTTGCTGTGAGTGAATTATTTAGAGGATTTAGAGGTAGTATGGTACATGGTATGACATGTCTATACTTTATGAACTATCATCATGATCTCAGCATCTCCACCCATTTCTTAGAGGAGTCCACCTACATACTACACTAGGATGAGCTTCATGTACTATAACTACAAACACCTGTCCAACATGTGTATAACATACATCTCAAGTCTTATAACAGATCATAACTCTATTTTTATTTATTTATTTATTTTTTGTCTTGGCTATATGAATGAAAGCTGTGTTATAAATCATTCTGTCGATCTGCCTTTTGCACATTACTGAGAGAACAAAGAACAGCCTGTCTGTGCAGTGACCAGATGTGATGTGCCAGTGGTGAATTATACTGTTGTTGCTACAATTGTTGTTATGTCAGACAGGAAGGTGGCTCAGATTTTTATCAGTGTTCAGTGGGATAAATTTGTTGTACAGTTGGTCAATCACACTATATGGAAATATGAGATCAGTAAAATTATTACTCGACTGACACATCGCCCAATATTAATTTACCGACTCCATATATTTAATATTGGTGTGTAACTATCAGGTATGTCAGCAGATATGGAAGAGTGAGAACTCACCCTACATCCCCCGATTCATGTGGTCCATTCTGAAACTGGGGCCCTGGAGGGACAGGAGCCTGCCCCACAGGGGCTGGACTTCTGTAAATACCTAAAAAAAATAAAGGGAAGATACATGTACATGAACATTCCTGATAAAGTGAAACTGTTACAGACAATTTTTCAAAAGTTAAAGACTCTAAGACTCAATGTTGTAACTAGACAGATTATTGTTGTCTTTGTCTCATGACTCTTTATCAACAATAACAGCATGGCCTGATTGATCCTCATTGATCATAGAAAACACATGCCTGACCATAGACGTTCCAGGGATACAATACCATAAACTCCTTAAGACCTGGCTATTTTCTTGTTTTCCAAACCTTGACCTTTGACTTTAATTTGTGACCTATAGAGGTATGTTGATTCTCAAAGAAAAGAAGATAAGCCAAAGTGTGGAGATTAGGAGATATGGAACAACATTTCAAATGACCCTTTTTTTCTTTGAATCATGGTGACCATGACCCCTGAACTTTGCTTTTCATCCCATGCAATCACGTCAATATCCAAATGTGAACTGTGTTTCATGGGCATTTCTTTTATTATTTACAAAAAATATATAGGCCTACAAATTTTTTGAAAGAGTACACAGGCAAACTTTCACCGTTCAGTACCGTTTAGTTCTGTACCAATTGGTACCGTTCAGTTTCCTGTTGGTAACCTACAGGTAACTTGCTGGTACTGCACGGAAAGTTCAGGATTGGTACCATGAAGTCCTGACTGAACAGTACCGCGCAGTTACCAATCAGTCACCACTTGGTAGTATATCCCAGGTTCTTTCCAGTTTACATGTACCTACCAGTAACTGATTGGTAACCAAGTCGTAGCCACAACGATCTCAACTTTGCAGTACCATGCAGTTCTGACTTGAAGGCTACTGATCAGTTACTGGTTGGTGACCAATAGATTATACCATAAATGAAATGTGTGGTAACTGATTGGTGACCAGTTGGTACTGTTCAGTTACTGATTGGTGACCAACTTGACAACTGAACAGTACCACGAGGGGACCTTTCCTACCAGTACCAAGAGGTACTGGCAGGTAAGCAGAAATTGGTTGGTAGCCGTTCAGTAACTGGGCTGTAACCGAGCTGTAACTGAGCTGGTACTGAAGTGTTACTGCATTGTTACCAACAGGTACCAAGTGTGGAAAATTGGGATGGTAACATAGCGGTAACTCATTGGTAACTGATTGGTAACTGCATGGTAGCCAATCAGGCCGTCCATAATAATAGTCCTGTTTCCCGTAACCCGACCGACCCCAAAAATCCGTTGGAAAAAAAAAAGTTTGAAGTCGGTAAAAAAATTTTTTAAGCCGACTCACTTCGCAAGGGCACAAAACTCTGTTAGGAAGCGTGTCAAAAGTTTTGACGTTCAAACTAAAAGAATGTGTCAGAAAATGAACAGGTACTCGTGTTTTTTCTCCAAGCAAACGAACGTTCGACAGTCAGAAAATGAACACTATACCCCGTCAAAAAAAGGAGCGTCAGAAAATGAACGTTCTTTTTCGAGCGTTCAAATCAGTATGGCTTATTGATAGCCGTCAGAATTTGCTGAAGGGTTAGTTATTTCCGCCAGTTATTTCATATTATACATCTGAAATAAAATATGGTTCATGCAAAAGCTTTAGGGTAAATCATATGATGTGGAGTAGAATGATTTCATAGCAAAATTGAAGGAAATGTTGCTCACAGTACAGCTATGGTACAGACTCTTTATTAGAACAAAAAACACTCAAAAAGGCAGCACTTTTGAGACTTCACTGTATTTATTTTGCATGAGCTTTCGTGTTTTTTTGTTGTTTTTTTTTGTTGTTTTTTTTTGAAGAAAACGAGAACTATATAAAACTTCGGCAAAGAAATATCGCAATACTGATTTTGTTTTATTAAAAGTCTGATGCGACCAAACATCGTTAAGAAATTTGATTGACGAATAAAGACTTCCTTATGATGGAAAAGTTGCTGAATGAAGTGTAAGACGATAATAAAGACTTCGTTGTGATGGAAAGCCACACATTATTATTTTGAGTAGCAAATTTGACAGATCTTCAATGTTAATATATTTGTTCATCGTATATGGTAAACCCCTCGCTGTCCCTCTTTGACCTTTCCGACCTGCACTGTATTGATAGTGTGCGAGGCTGTGGGAGGCGCTTGGGCCGCTACACATGAGGCCCTGGAAGGGGGCAGAGTTCAAACTTTGTCGGTGATGTTCTCCGGAATATGAAGTTGTAATGTGTGTGCTAGTGAATCGATCCGATTTCTTCACAGCAACTAGATTATCCGTATGGGAAAAGCATGATGCATTCGCATACGTCTACGTGGCTTTTTCTGCACACCATTCTAGATGTTCCTGGCAGGCAGTATCACTGACACAACAGCATTTGAAACCTCAGTTTAACATTATCGTTTCAATTTATTACACACCTTGTTATTCGTTATATTTTTAGGTGAACCGGACAATAATCAACCGACCATTATTTGACGTCGAAAGTGGCCATCACGAAAAGCCATGACGGACCAGACGCTTGTAATTTTGGACAGATGTACATATAACTTTGATTTTATTATCGTATTTTGATCAATAAATCTCTGGATGATCGATAAGAAATCTGGAGTACATTTCTCAAGCATTATTTGTTTGTGCATTAAAACATGAAGATCACAAACATATCTAATAGCATGTACGAGAAACATGCCGTATTTTTATTATTATCAACATTAAAGTCCACTTTATATGAAACAAACTTGAAATGATTGATGTGTTCATATCGCACGACGTAATAGTATAACCCCTCAGAGCCCCTCAATTTCCAACTGAAAATCCAAGCCTCGACAGGCTCTCTTTGATATTTAAATTGTCAATGGCTACATTGTTTTGAGTCCCGACTCCCCTCATCAATGTAACAATCTGTGTCCCCATTTACCTGGAGGTGCAGGAATGTATTTATAGGCGTTTATTTTCAGCATGTGCAGCTGTGAAGTTCCTGCACAGCATATTTGTGTTAATAGTCTTTACCACGCTTCACAGCTTATCCTTCAGACAAAACTACGCGAAATGGAAGAATCCAAAGTCAGGATAGGGGTGTGCGGGATGATTAGGTTACCAGCAGAGGGAATTACCTGCACTTGTGCAGACTGGTGATGGCTTGTAAACACGTCACGTGCAGCATGCAAGTTTCACACGTATTCATATGCAAATGAGATCGTCTGTAACAACATAGAATTGCCTGCCTGGGGGATACTTTGTCCCTTCTGAAGCCCAGATTCAGCTGTGTGTGGGGATGCACCATTCACCAGCAAGAGGCAATCGAAGGGGTTTCAAAAATACGTTGCCGTATTACGAGTTTGTGTGTTAATTACTGTGTTGCCCCTGTTGGTCTCGTATATAATTTTCACAACACCCTCATTCAAATTTGTTCTATCTTGGCTTTGTAGGCTTTTAACGGAAGAAAAGGAATGGAATATCCTACGTAGCATTGTGATCGTTTCACGTGGTCAAATTGCTGAATTGAAGGGTCGACAACAGCATTTTTATCGAATTGGTCGGTATCAATGGCGGATTTTGGATAGCCAGCGAAAACGACTTTTCTTATAGAAACAAAGATCAATTAACAGTTCTCTATTTTACAACATTCAATGATTTCAGATAATTAAGATAGCATCTCCAGGTGGCGACAAAACACTGAAGCTGTGACGGGACAAGTGGGCCCCTAACAGAGAAACAGTTCTATCGTTGTCCTACTCTTCTATATATAATCCGTTTATTGAACAAAATCGCAGGCATCGGACACACCACTCTAGGTTTTACATAATGCACTAAATAGATGTATATAAACAATGCAAAGCCCATTAAAAGTTACAATGAATTCTATAACAGAGGAAGGCCGCGCTGGGGGAAAGTAGATTTGACCCAGCGCATTTTATAATAGTAACATCGGGATGGCAGGTTTCTGTATGTTGTTCATTTCTGCTGCGGAAATGAATATGAGAAAAAAAAAAAAAAAAAAAAAAAATCCCTGCCTACCTACCGACCCACTTTTTGGAGATGCCTGTTACGGGAAACAGGAATTTATTTTTG
>JAVTVY010025422.1:0-10779 GCA_036873755.1 Hanleya hanleyi
GCATTACATATGTCATTGATATATATGAGGAACAATATGGGTCCAAGGATCGAGCCTTGTGGTACACCATATGAAATTGGAAGTGGTGGAGATAGAATTGAATCGAAAGTTACAACTTGGGAACGGTTGGATAAGTAACTTGAGAGCCAATGTAGTGACGTACGTCGAAATCCATAATGTTCTAATTTTGCGAGAAGAATGTCGTGTTTTACGGTGTCAAATGCCTTTGATAAATCCAAAAATGTAACAAGACTGTATAATTTTGCTCCTTTACCAGATATAAGATTATCGTATAACGAGCCCGCTGCATGTGAAGTAGAATGATGAGCTCGGAATCCATACTGATGGCAGGAAATAATATCATTTGTATCCAGATAGTCGATGATCGCATTAGCAGCAATTTTTTCAAAAATAATAGATTAGCTATTTTCACAAGTTCCTGATTCCAGAGAGACCCTAATTTCTGCTCTTGTCGGAAGAGAGGTCGGAAGTTGACTCAACCCTAGGCTTAATAAAATAAATTTCTAGCTTCACAGACACATTCGCGTTATTTTTTTCAGGGCCGCGTCAAGCAAAAAAGAACACAAAACAAATAAATATAAAAAAAATAATAAAAAATTAATAAGAAAAAACAGTTACTTTTGTTACATTTTTTTAAAATTATTTTTAGACATTTGTATATTGAAATTTTGCGTTATTGTCCAGTTCACAATGGAACTGGACAATATGGAACTGGACAATTGACTCAAACAATCATATTGTCCAGTTCACTTATGGGAAGAAAATATAGTGATGCACTCCATAAATATAAGACGTCCTGCTTACAGCAATTATTCATAATGATTGACCAATCAGGTGAATATGTATTCATCGGTTGATCTTTGTGAGGCTATACTCATCTGAACAGCCAGAAACGTTTCGGTCAAACCATGATCAGGCGAGGTAGAATCGGTCATACACGATTAACTCACGAACATTTACTAAAACAAGCGCTGGTTGAGCGCAAAGACCTCCGTCGAGGCAACATGGTCCATCACTGAATAACAGAGCGCCGGATGCCAAGCTCAATTTGGCATTTGTTTGCATTCACCAATGGTAATTAACCTGAGATTGAGGGTTCCCCACTAGCCTGTCCAGCTAGGGATGTGGAAGTCACATTCCCCGCAAATAATTTTTGTTGGATTTCCCGTGCTTGAAATATTGGGGGAAAACCTGGAATACTGCTTGAGACATTAGGCCCCTTCCCACCCACACCTCCCCCTGAGAGGACGCCCCCACCCAAATCAACACGTTAGCGGCAGAAATGAGACCCTGTGTGCCTAATTTTACCAACTTGCTTGTGATTTTGTGCTATAGGCCCTGCACATCAACACGTCATATATTGTATGTGTATAGTATAGCATCCTCATTGGCAGAATCCTCTACAAACACATCTGATTTTACCGACACTCCGTTCTGATCTGTCTCAGCATCATGTGATGATGATTCAATGAGCTCGGAATAAGTTTGTATACTGGTGTTACAGGTCTCCTTCACCATAATGTATCAATTACCATGAACTTGTACATGTATCACATTCATATTGAATGGTGATGGCTGATGAGAATATTGCCCATATGGAACAAATGGCTGGATTCCAGCGAATAAAAAGTTCATGTTAATCATAAACAACATATAATTAATAATACTATCAAATAATTATGTATATCCTTGTCGACATCAATATAATACAGAAAATATTATGACTGAATCATGGTAACAGATGTTCAAGGGTATATATGTCTACACTAAACTGAAGGATACCCATGATGCATATTATATTATATTGTAAAACTTCACTTGCTAATCTCGATTATATTGCTTATTGTGAAAATAAATGAAGTTATGAAAATAAATTTAGTATGATTGCCCATTACCCTCAAATTAGAAATATCTTCAGCAGCTAAAGTTAAGCCAATCATAACAATATTTAACACCATGGTATTGTTGTAATATCACCCAGGTATTGATCTTTGGTTAAGAATGTAATGAGATACATATAGCTGTTCTTTGTGTTATTCTGTATGCAGCTCATTCTGTATGTATTTTATACATGTACATATACCAGAAGTGGAATTGAAATTTGAATAAAATAATCAAAATATGTTCGATTTTTACCTCTACTCAGGACATGATGTCTTTGTTTCTAGAAGCTAAATCATTTCAGACACATTCAAGTCCTCTCCTGGTCAAGGGAGATAATTTTGTAAAAAAAAGTATAGATCCACACTGGTGCAGACCAGAAAGTTTTATGACATTTGATGATATTTGTGGAGCATGCTGCAGGACTTCAACTTTCATGAATCGGATATTATCCACACAATCCCATTCTACATGATATTTTTGCCATAGCACCGATAAACTAGATCCCTTCATTTATGTGGTCTAGATCCAGGAGCTATTGGGAGCTGCAGGTTTTGTAAAAGTTAGATCCAATTATTCTGAGAGAAGGAATGAAGTCCGGTATGGTTGTTTTAAGTTAGAACTGGGCATCCTTGAAAATATCTGACCGATTGACACATGTATCACTCTGCCGGTGGTCATTACATGCGTAATGTTTATTTCCTGAGGAATCAGCTGATATCCAATGTGTGTGTGAGGGGGGGGGGGGAGTTGTGGCCAATCACTGGCTCTGATTTTCACCACCTCTGTCATTCCACACCTTTCTGACACAGCTGAACCAATCAATAGTCTGTTTTGGTTTTTCCATTTCATCCAGTACATCCATTGTGTAACAGTCCTGTTGCATCTGATATCAGAAGTGCTGAATCCATGAACTGCAAGTTGGAATCAATTGTATTTAATATCAAAACTCACTCCATTGAAAATATTTATGGCCTTCATTATATTTCATTCTTTCGTCATACACAACAAGATGAAATCCATCATACCGGTTCGCACCTTTCGTACGTGTACTTAATAGAACTGGAACCTGACCATGTTACAAGAATTTGCAAAATGAAATGAGAACTGAGTACTATGAGAACTTAATCCAATCTATGAGTGATCAATAATATGAATTCTGAAGAACGATGATGGATCTTGACCACTGGTTGGATTGGAGTTCATGTTAGTGGCATGAGCATGATAATAATCCAGTATATCATAATCTACAAGAATTTGCAAAATGAAATGAGAACTGAGTACTATGAGAACTTAATCCAATCTATGAGTGATCAATGATATGAATTCTGAAGAACGATGATGGATCTTGACCACTGGTTGGATTGAAGTTCATGTTAGTGGCCGGAGCATGATAATAATCCAGTATATCATAATCTAGAACAGGATTGTTTATATCAGTAACTTCTCTATGGAGCAATATTTTGACAAACGAATATTAGATCACAAAAGAGAATATGTATACTGTGTTTGAGGAATATATCTAATGGAAGGCGAAATTTGAATGAATGGTCTGTGTTGTCAGTGTGTCTGATGTCCCCCTTGCAAAGACAAGAAAATTTTATATGTAATTTATTATTTATTGATTTTCTTTTTGACTAATTATCTTCTGTTTAAGTCATTTGGCATCGGTAAAACCTGAAATGTATATCATGATCTCCTTATTTCATCTAGTGATAGTGTCTGTTTGGTTCCAGATCACGGGGCTGAACAAAGCATGTGAAATGTGATCGTATGGCAAATAAATGCCCAGTGGTATGTCCAGGGCTTAAAACTAAAAAAAAATAAAAAAAAATTTTGGGAAAGGTTCCATCCATGCTATCAGTCAAAAATCTCAATAATGTAGGCCTACATGTGGAATGTAGACACTCCTTTGTTTCGGCTACAATTCAGAATTAGTTTCCAGAATATTATCAGGTTTTAACAAGCAAATTATTCTTCATCAACAAGTGTCACAGCACACAATGTGGATGTCACTAAACTGTTAGGATAAATGAAAAGAAAAGTATATGTATATTGTTTATCAGCTTTATTAAATAAGTTTACAGACTGACGCAGGTAGATCAATTTGGTGCTTCTGCAAAATCAAACCATTATTCAACTGCCAAATGCCAAGATAAATAGCCCCCCTCGGAAATATAATTTATCAGCAAAATCTAGAATAACTGTTTTTAAACAACCAGGCTGGTGGATATAAAAAAAAGTATCAGCAAAATCAGGGCATCGTCGATTGTGCTGTTGTCTTCCAGTCAGTTTGATATGCAACAACAACAACTTGGGCTATTTGGTTGGCGTCGACATAAGTCATCAGCCGACAAATACTTTACGATATATAGAAATGACGGGTGGTGTACTATGAATCATTGAGTTGTAATGACATCAAATGGCGACAATAAACTTACCAGAAAAACGGCAAAAAATCGCATTGTCCATCTGGAGGGCCGCCATGTTAAATCTCCCGGTGGATGGAAGGTGGAACCCGACTGCAGAAGCAAGGCCCATTGAAATGCATTGCAATGGGGAACCCCATTATTTCAATTGTGTCCAAGAAAAGTGCGTCAAAATTTCGTCGGGAACTATGACAATCCCTATTGGAAATCCTATGAGTCATGGGTTCCCCATATGACAATTATTTGGCGGGAGATTTCACGTTGCGCTCCTAGACCTCCGTCTGATCGACGGAGGTAAAAAGAGCCAGTCCCAAGGTGTATTCCACGCCACGAAGATCTCACAGTGAAACATATTCTTATCTACTGCTTAGATTTTAAGATTGTAAGAGATTTTTTTTTATCAATCGACCACTTTGGAAGATGTTTTTAGTCGGGTGAGTGAGGACTGCATCTTGGGCTATTTGAGAGAAATCGGTTTGTTGCAGAAGTTTCAATGTGTGTATGTTTTAATGTGTTGGATTATTATTGGCTTGAGTACTTTTGTTTGATCGTCGCTATATAGGTGAAATATTGCTGAACGCGACGTTAAACCTTAGATCTCTCTCCCTCTCTATCTTTTACAACGTTAATATATTCCAACGTACTGGTAACGGAATGATCCGATACAATTTCGAATTTGCGGAGTGTTGCCCCCTACCGTACTGATGAAGTTCTTTGCCATTCTGATATATCAATTGCGACGGAACTGTTTTTAGGTATAAATGCTCCTCGCGGACAGCAGTAACTTTTACCTAGCGGAATGGCATAATGGCTTGTTGACCATCATCTCCTTTATAGGGAGTATTATTAACCTCTGTTCGGGAGATAGGGGCAATATCAAACTGCTGCAGTGGTTATAGAAGAGAGAGAGAGAGAGAATTAAGGTTTAACGTCAAACAAAATTCTAAGTATTCAAGTTAACTCAGTAAACTAATGCATTAAAAACATGTAAGTACATTAAAATTTATACAACAAACCGATCTCTCAAATAATCTAAAATACAATCTTCTTTTACTCGACTAAAAAGATCTTCCAGAGTAGCTGCTCGGTAAAAGCTATCTCTTACAATCTCTACAGTCGATAAGAATATGTTTCACCGTGAGATCTTCGTGGTATGGAGTACACCTTGGGATTGACTCTTTTTTCAGCAAATGCTCGAGAGTTAATCGTGTATGACCGATCCTACATCGTCTAATCATGGCTTGATCGAAACGTTTCTGACTGTTCAGATGATTATAGCCTACAGTCTTTTTGAACTCGTTAAGTTTGTTATTATCCATAGCATCCCACAAAGATTGAAACAACTTTCTCACATAAGCAAACATAGATGGTCTGAAATCACTGTATGAGATTCCAACAGGATCAACCTCATCATCTAGGGCTGAATTTATCACCAAATCATTACAGTGGCCGATACTCTATATTATTCGCATTGTACTCCTATTACAACAGAATTCAACGAACTTGGGTGTGATGTTCACGAACACGGAAAAGGCCTTATAAATTTAACATTTTTACCAACTGTGGCAAGTCTGATTTCAATAAAGTGTGAAGTGTTGTGCATAAGTTACATATAGCTATTTCAACCTACATTTAGTAACCTTGGCATTGTTCAAAACGTGATACTAGGCTAGACATATACTAACTTCTAAGTTAGACGATAAGACATGGAACAAGTCTTGCACAAGATCTCTTCCCGCCAGGAAACGCCATACGCTGATAAACAGCTTGTATCACTGACGTCCCTTCTCTCCTTGTTCAAGGAAAGGAGGGAGGTCAGTGATACAAGCTGAATAGTATGAGCGTAGAATCTCCATAATTCGATTTACTGAATGTCTTCCCCGAGAGGCGTTAACACTGATTCATGCTTTCCACTAACATAAATTGACCGGTTAGGGTTTCATTTAATTATGTGTCTAAGGAGTATTCCCATGTGGACCCGAGCTATATTTGGACTGGGAAAGGTGTAATATTTGTCTTTAGCGTGTACAGTATTAACATGTATTATAAAGTGTCGTATCAGACAGGGACAAATTTCAAGTGGTCAGCAGGCGAGTGTAGTAATACATAGTGCTTGTAATGTGATGATGAGGTGAAACTGCGCATTATATTGGTGCAGGGCTAATCTTCTATCCATTAACACATAAATCTCGTGAATTATATAGCAGGAACCCGAATATAGATGCGACAATACGCAATACGGAGATATCACTAATCAGGAGACAAGAACTAAAATCCATGTCTGTTCATTTTCCAGTACACCAGGTGGATCGCGGCCAATCAATTGCAAAGGCAAATGTGCCAATGAGGAACCAAACTCTCTTATATATTCGGGAAGCACAAACCGAAACACCTCCTTACCAAAAACAGTCTTTTGTTTCTGCCAGTTGCTCACGTACATGTAACTGGGAAATATTTGTCATGTTTCAGGACAGGTTATTATCAGAGTTTGGAGGCGTAGGTTTTGACCTACACCAGTAGTTTTCGTCCTACACCAGTATCTCATATCACGGTTCTAATCAAGAAAATACCAAATTCGACAAAAAGTTAAGAAAGCATAAGTTCCAAGATATGCCATTATCAGAAACAAATTATTGCCTAACCCCTTAAATGTAGGAATATGAGTTAAACAGAAACATGATGACATATAAAAATGCCTTAAAAATCCCCCTTCCCAACTTAATGCTTAGACAAAACTTCACTCCGGTGCAGCGACGCCTGCCTCCAAGCCTAAATTTGTGGTTCGTATATTTCCTCTCCTATACAATATGCCGAATATTTTTAATCAGTGATAACAAGGCCTTTTTTGGAATAGTCGCATTATTTGCTGCACATTTACACTAATTATCGTTAGGTAAAATATTCCTCATACTATGGTGATAGGCAGGAGAGGAAAATCACGAACCACAAATTCACGTTGAGAATCAGCGATGTAAGAAGAATTTAGCTTAGTTCAAAACAAAACGATTTAATATGTATCCCTCCTGTTTTGGTCATGTTGATAGTCTTCTCATACGCCATATACACCGAATGCGCAGACTGAAACTATCGATAAGCATGGCCTTCAACGACGAATATCACGTTTCGGAAGGGCGAAGGTCGTTCATAGCAGAAACTTGAAAACACTGTAGATCGTGACAATTATGAATGCCACCCATGAACAACGCAAACATTAGAAACGTGTATGACAGGAGTCGCAAACACTAACGAGTTCTCCTGTGTATTTCTTCAATTATTTTTCTCTCAATTGATACCTGTCCTTGCTAATGACTTACTACATGAAAATTGGCTTTGTTATTGTCGGCGATACACAGATTTGGCATTTAAATCGACATTTAGTTCAAGATAAAAATATGACGAAGTAAAAGAAAATTGATGCAAAACATAAACCAAACTCACCCTATTATTATTTATCATTATATTCATATTATATTTACAAGAGACAAGATCAGGACAGTCGTTTGAGTGAAAGACATCGACAATGCTGACCCGTTTTGTGCACAAGAGAACAAGTAAAAATAGCTCTGCTATTCACGTCAAACCCGTCACGTTCATAGTTCATATACCTACAGATAAACCCTCGAGTCATTTGGTCGGGAGAAAAATGGGGAGAGGTTGTAGGGCAGGTTTGTTCTCTGCAAAAGCGAAAATGGTCTTTGCAATCATTCAAAGCACCTGGACTTCATTCGTAAGCATAATAGTTTGGAACCCCTTAATATGCAGAAACCCTTCCAGGATATGAGTTGATGAACCAATCTCAACCGCAGATCTACATTCATTTGTGTACGTAAGAAATTGGAGCGATATGTAAAACACGAAGACACGTTGTGGTATATCGTTTTAAAGACCGAATTCTGTTTCTGGAAAACTCCTTGAGATAATCTGGAGCTTGTAAGATATGCGCGAACACTCAAGCTCATTTTGGGCGCATTGGTGAGTTATCTTAAACAGTAGCCTAATAGGCACTACGAACTAGTCATTAAAACGGAATTTGTCAACCGTACGCGTAACGATGACTTGCTGGTGTAATGTATACTATAAATTATAGCTTTATGGCTTTCCTTGAATAATGTTACTCGTTACTTTTCTATATATTAAGGTTTCCCGCGAACGGTAATTATATATTTACGTGGAGACATGGTGTGATCGCACACTGACAATCCCGCCTTCTATTGAGCCGAAATGAGGAGTGCAAGAAACGAGATATCACTCTGGATATTTTATGAGGTAACAAACATGGACATGTTACCAACCCTAATACCGAACATGCACGTAAATCTGGTATCCTGGCAAACGATGTGAGATTGACGTAAAGCCTGCAGCCGAAATAAGTATCGGGCGTCCAGAGTGTTGCACACTTGTTTATCCACATACATGTCTCATCATTCAATCACACTATGTTTGTGCTAACTGCCTCGTCATAGGTGTACTATTACTCTATGTGTTCTTTTCGAAATACTTAAGTTTTGTATGGTATGGACATCAAGGTGGTCGTCGTTAAAATAAATCCAGCATCCATGAGCAAATCTGCTTCAAAATTAAGTGCTGGAGATGTACCGCTACCTCCTGCATAAGTTCTACTACGTTTCATGATATTAAAATCCTTGTCAATCTAGGTAAACCAAGATGGTAAATCATTGGAATACCATCTAGACGTAACGCTATGAAAACTTCGTGCGAAATGTTCGCCGATATTCTACGAGATTCCATAGGCCAATCACGACAATTTCCGTCTTTTCTCTTCGACAATGATTGACGTTTAATTCACGGATATAAACACCTTCGGACGGCACAATCGTTTGATATTTCCTGCCGCCTAACACAGCCAGACTTTTCGGCGGGAACAAACCATTTGAAGTTCACGCGCACTGTCTGGAAATGATGCCATATTCGGAGACTGCTTCCTGATAATGTTACTGATTTGGTCCACGTGCTACCGCGTGTAATTATTGTGGGCGTGATTTTGGAATTGTTTAACCAAGCTAGCTACGTGATTGGCTAACAACTGCAGTTTCAAATTCGCACGGGATTTATATAGGGCTGAATTCAGATATAATATTCCGTGATATTATATCTGAGTTTACTGAGATTGAATCCTTGTATAATATAACTGTTTCCGCTTGATAACATTAACATCAACGTTCAAAACCTCAGACTCGGCTAGTTAATAATCACCATCTCATGATGTAGATGAGTTCATCAGAAGACTGTTTCTCCTTTCAGGAATATTGGTCATGACCGTGGAGTCTTTTTTGTCTGCTTTTTCGCGATCAGATCATAGCTGAACTACGAATGTTTTCATTGTAAAATATTGTATTATATTTTAATCAAAGGAGTAGATCCCGTAACTGTTTTTTTAATCTTTCGAAGCAGGCTGAATATCCTATTGTTAGTGTCCAGACACGTTAAAATAAGATAAAGGTAAACAAAAGATTGATGTCTAACAAAACAGAACCACTTATTCGCATTACCTGTCGCTCCAAAGTCAAATAGTTTTTACCAAAATTTGGGCCTGTCAGATTCATCGATTGGACGGCAGAGAAGGCTGAGTGAGCAATAGATGATACTTGCGGTACCCGTATACACTGCTTGTCAAAATGGCAACTTTGTTAATGAAACCCGATAACATTTCCAATCTCCAGCCGAAATTCACACTCCAACCTTATCCCGGACATGGGTCGGAAAAAGGCTGAATTTATCCGTTATACAGCTGTTATTTGAGAAAAAGTATGGTGCCCCAGATTTTTACTTCATATTTCACCAGGAGTGCATAAATTCCACATTATATTTCATTATTTTCATCTAACGACGATACAGCTCACCAATCCCCAGTGTACGAGTTGTCACAGCGAAACAGCTCACCAATTACCAATATACGAGTTGTCAGAGCATTTCCATCATAGCTCTCTAGATTTGTATCTAATACCGCTTATGCCGGTGCTGGGGCCGTGTGGTCATATCGTCCAAGTTGCCACATGAACAGGTACAATAAAAGCGTACCTGAGATACAACACATATCACGAATCGTTAGATTCTTGGTATGTGCTTTAGAATAGGTTAACCGGAAGACTATACTGTGAAGTCATGTGTCTCTGTCAGTATGTCGGCACCTCTTCCCACTTCCCTTATATGTGTTGTAATTTTTACCTGTATATGGCGAGATTCTGCTGGTGGACGTTTCGTCCCCGAGGCCCGCCCCCTGTACAGACCTTTTGGTCTTTGGTATATGTTGGCATTTGTGGGAAGTTGATGCTGGGTCGACATCGGGCCTTACAGACTAGTCTTTTGTGTTAAATACCGTCATTTTCATCTGACGACGATACAGCTCACCAATCCCCAGTGTACGAGTTGTCACAGCGAAACAGCTCACCAATTACCAATACACGAGTTGTCAGAGCATTTCCATCAT
>JAVTVY010025423.1:0-11524 GCA_036873755.1 Hanleya hanleyi
ATTAACTCTGTAGTGGCGAGTGGGTGTGATCGACAAGCAATTGTTACAGCCTCGTTTGGAGAAATGGTTACGTCCAGCATGATGATACTATAGATATCAGTTAGTATAAAGGTAAGAAGATTTACCATGCTGTCAAACTCGGGCGACCTTCCTTATTATAAAATTAGGGAGGGGCCATTTGTACGAAACCGTGGCCCAGTGTGGAGTGTACCCTTTGGACCATTAGTGGCTCCCCTAGCTCCAAAACGTCTAGCGGGACCCATACAGGGTCCGGTTTTCGACACTAGGTGACCACATCCCGACGAAATGGCCAGTTTTCGACACCAGATGTGCCGCCATCTTCAACACACGTGCCGCCATCTTGGATATGGCCCATAATGCACCGGGTCAAAATACTCGCTTCTGATTGGCTGAGAGCTCTGTGACGGATTTGAAATACTCGCTTCTGATTGGACGAGAGCTCCGCATTGCGTCTGCGCATGCGCAGAATGATATTTCTACCGCACACCCAACCCATCAGATGCCCCTTCACGAATGCTTCACATGGATACCTCATACAACTCCATCGGCCCATTAGGGACTGCCCTAGCTCCCAAAACGTCTAATTTCATACCCTTGGGCCACCGCGCATGCGCAGAATGCCCATATTTCAACCCCACACCCAGCCCATGAGATGCCCCCTCACATAGGCTTCACTTTGATACCTCACTCGACCCCATTGGACCATTAGTGGCTCCCCTAGCTCCAAAACGTCTATTTCCATACCCTTGGGCCACCGCGCATGCGCAGAATGCCGATATTTCAACCCCGCACCCAGCCCATTAGATGCCCCTTCACGAATGCTTCACTTTGATACCTCACTCGACCCCATTGGACCAATAGGGACTCCCCTACATCCCAAAACGGCTATTTTCATACCCTTGGGCCACCGCGCATGCGCAGAATGCCGATATTTCAACCCCGCACCCAGCCCATTAGATGCCCCTTCACGAATGCTTCACTTTGATACCTCACACGACCCCATTGGACCAATAGGGGCTCCCCTAGCTCCAAAACGTCTATTTCCATACCCTTGGGCCACCGCGCATGCGCAGAATGCCGATATTTCAACCCCGCAGCCAGCCCATTAGATGCCCCTTCACGAATGCTTCACTGTGATACCTCACACGACCCCACTGGACCAATAGGGGCTCCCCTAGCTCCAAAACGTCTATTTCCATACCCTTGGGCCACCACGCATGCGCAGAATGCCGATAGTTCAACCCCACACCCATCCCATTAGATGCCCCCTCGCATAGGCTTCACTTTGATACCTCACTCGACCCCATCGGACCATTTTATCTAGGGACTACTTTTTCTCCGCGGAAGCTTTTTCCCGAGACCGAATCACCGCCAAAACCGCGGCCAAACCGCATCACCGCGGATGAATACATCCTGAATACATCCCCTCCAACAATTGGGACTCTCCTGGATTGGAGGTAGCTTTTGGTCCTTCTGCCGGAACTATACTGCACTTGACCTCTCCTCCACGTTTCCGCCACAAATGACCTCTACATCCGGGTGAAATGTTGCTCCATTTACGCTTTGTCCACTACTAACAACCTTCACGAATCACGACTGTCTATTAAATGTGGAACATAATATCTGTATTGTAACGTGCGTCTCGTCCTGCGTAGTTCAGGGTTAAGAGACCGATTAAGTATCGCCTGAAACAGGCATGTTAACAGTTAACACTAACATTTGATGCCAAATTCATGAAATCTATCGTCACAGAGTGGGTTATTGTTATGTGGAATAGGTCTTTGGATTATGGACGCGGATATTCTCTAATCGACGACGGCTGAATTATGGACGCGGATATTCTCTAATCGACGACGGCTGAATTATGGACGCGGATATTCTCTAATCGACGACGGCTGAATTATGGACGCGGATATTCTCTAATCGACGACGGCTGAATTATGAATGACGGACCAGACGCTTGTAATTGAGTTTGATGAAATACTGATTCAGAAATCGATTTCACGTCGACACCATATCTTGCTATCATTATTATATAAACGCTTAGCCACTTTGCACAAGCTCAAAACACTAAATAGCCTGTGCGTAATCTACAGCATATCTGCATGAAACCGTCATGAGAATACGTGTATGTGTGCGGGAATAATTTATAGACGAGGATTGAATACAATATATTGGACCTGCAGATGAACTTTATCCCCATCTGTCCCTTTACAGTCGTCTTCCGGGGGAAAAATGTCGTATACACCTGTTTATCTATACTCTGGATAATGTAGCAATATCCATAGTGGACCAATCGGGAAAACATGTAGGGCAAGACATTTACTTGTAACTGAATTTAGTTGTACTGTGATTGTAACGCCGCCTTTTACAATCGGTCGCTAGAACATATATAGTCTAAGTACAAAATGTATAGACGTCGCAAACCTTAGGATAATTCAAACTGTAGAATGTAGAATCTATCCAGGGGAACTTTTGGTCTTGTAATGTGTTGGCATTTGTGGGAAGTTGATGCTGGGTCGACATCGGGCCCGCCCCCTGTACAGACCTTTTGGTCTTTGATATATGTTGGCATTTGTGGGAAGTTGATGCTGGGTCGACATCGGGCCTTACAGACTAGTCTTTTGTGTTAAATGCCGTCATTTTCATCTGACGAAGATCCAGCTCATCAATCCCCAGTGTACGAGTTGCCACAGCGACACAGCTCACCAATTACCAATATACGAGTTGTCAGAGCATTTCCATCATAGCTCTCTAGATTTGTATCTAATACCGCTTGTGCCGGTGCTAGGGGCCGTGTGATCATGTCATCCAAGTTGCCACATGAACAGGTACAATAAAAGCGTACCTGAGATACAATACATATCACGAATCGTTAGATTCTTGGTATGTGCTTTAGAATAGGTTAACCAGAAGACTATACTGTGAAGTCATGTGGCTCTGTCAGTATGTCGGCACCTCTTCCCACTTCCCTTATATGCCTTGTAATTCCGCCGGGATACTAAAATAAGCAGATGTTCAGGACTGGTTCGTTTTCCCAACTTCTTGTAAAGTCTTTGCCTAAAGTCATGGTTTACTAATGAGAAACTGGAAACGTTTGTTAATAAAACACAATGGTCTCTCTAACTGGGCGTCCTGATATGTAGGGGAGATTGGGGTACACGGGGACATTTCTCACCTTTTTGCAAAAATCTCTGTTATTATTGCCCTGTAGTGTAGCCTTGTATACTCTCGTTATAACTTATACTTATTATGACATAGTCACACAAAAAAAATCTGAAATATCTGTTATACTTTTCTCCAAAATTCTGTTTTAAAAACGTAAACAAATGTGTCCCAGTTTGCCCCACTATGGGGTAGTCTGGGACACTCACTGGGGTGCGATGGGACAGTATATACTAATATCTTTCATAGGAGTTTAGAAGATTCAACAGCGGTGGTTAAGTTAGTTGCTATTTTAGGCCCCCGCTTTACGTAAAATATTTCCCAGGAGCCAAATTTGAGGAAAAAAATATTTTGTGTGATTCTCATCCCAACGAAAGCATTTGACTTTGAAAGTTTTAGTAAAACTCATCAAATCTGATAGGATCAGCAAATACTACCATCTAGGAAACAAAATAATGCACTTTAATGGCATTTTAGGATGAAAGGAAATTTCACCATTTGATTATTATTGTCCCAGTGTGCCCCAGCAAAAGTGTCCCACTCTGCCCCACATGCATGTTATATTCCTTTTTATGACAAAAAACTAATACATACAGCTGAGATACTAAATCGATATAATTAAAGTGTACCTTTGTCCATGCGCTTTCAGTGGTAATAAAACAGCAATGAAGTACTGCTGAAAACTTCTCATAACGAACTATCATCCTCAGCCCTAAAAATTTACTTGGGCTGCTCAAAAACAGTTTTTGTGTCCCTAATTTTTTTACCAATGATAGGTTTTACTTGTAATCAATATAGAAGTTGTATGGGGGTGATAGCTTTCTGCTGATAGTAATGTTATGTGCCTCTTGTTCTTAACAAAAGAGCTAGACGGCTTGTCCCACTGTGCCCCATGTCCCACTGTACCCCAATCTCCCCTACATGACTAAAGGTTAAACAACTCCTGCAGATAACAAAGTAGAAAAACTCGTTTCTGGATGTATGCTAGTTCCTGTGGCAGTAACCAAAGAAAAAGCTCTTAAGCATCAAATCTTGAATGTTTGCGAATATGAAAAACGTCCAAGTATCTACCTGGGAATTCTCTACTCTCTATGTTACAATTCCTCAACAGGATCGCATCGATCGTCCTGGTTCATGGGTAATTCCAGAAATGAATCATCGATATATTAATTTAGAAACCCTCAAAACTTCCCCATTTCTTCAACATATAGGGATATCATTGATGAAGTGTTATTCAGTTTATACATTTTGACTTCTTCATCAGTCATTATGATGCTTGACCACCAGCAAAGCAAATGGAGTTTTCAATGTTTACTGACTATGTACCCGTGTTGACAGACCTACCATATTTACTGACTATGTGCCCGTGTTGACAGACCTACCATATTTACTGACTATGTACCCGTGTTGACAGACCTACCATGTTTACTGACTATGTACCCGTGTTGACAGACCTACCATGTTTACTGACTATGTACCCGTGTTGACAGACCTACCATATTTACTGACTATGTACCCGTGTTGACAGACCTGCCATATTTACTGACTATGTACCCGTGTTGACAGACCTACCATATTTACTGACTATGTGCCCGTGTTGACAGACCTACCATATTTACTGACTATGTACCCGTGTTGACAGACCTACCATATTTACTGACTATGTGCCCGTGTTGACAGACCTACCATATTTACTGACTATGTACCCGTGTTGACAGACCTACCATATTTACTGACTATGTACCCGTGTTGACAGACCTACCATATTTACTGACTATGTACCCGTGTTGACAGACCTACCATATTTACTGACTATGTGCCCGTGTTGACAGAATGTACCCGTGTTGACTGACTATGTACCCGTGTTGACAGACCTACCATATTTACTGACTATGTGCCCGTGTTGACAGAATGTACCCGTGTTGACTGACTATGTACCCGTGTTGACAGTATGTACCCGTGTTGACAGTATGTACCATATTTACTGACTATGTGCCCGTGTTGACAGAATGTACCCGTGTTGACTGACTATGTGCCCGTGTTGACAGTATGTACCCGTGTTGACAGACCTACCATATTTACTGACTATGTACCCGTGTTGACAGACCTACCATATTTATTCGTGTTATGAATACCAATATAATCAGTTTAATGTCCGCTGCTTCTCATTCACCAAACGCTTCTTGTTTTGGATAATCTCTATTTAGGTGACACTCTAAAGGTTATATATCCACCTTCCGTGAATTGGAGGAAGCAACTGCATGTTCGATCTTGATATATGGGACCTTACAAGGATAAAAAATCAAAGGGCCTACTCTCAACTGACTCAACTACAAGAGAGGCGAATACAATTTTGCCATTGTCAGCTGCCGTTTCCTGGAGAGTAACATCCCGGAGGGGCCTGCGTACATACGTCTCGCTTGATAGCGTTTGCTAGATGCTAGATAAAATGTGACGATTTGAATCAACGTCATTAAACATTTTTACAAGGACTGATTCAAGCGCCCTCACTTGAAGTTTAGCAAATTAAGTGATTAATTACAAGCGTCTAGTCCGTCATTCATAATCCAGCCGTCGTCCATTAGAGAATATCCGCGTCCATAATCCAAAGACCTATTCCATTTTCCACATAACAGTATTGGCACCAAATTCAAAAAGACAATCATAGTATACATAAACATAGGCTTGTTTCCTGCAAGAGAAGCGATCAACAGTTTTCAATGATGCCGGCAAAGACATGTGATGTTCCAAAAATAAATCCGTATCGCTGATCAGTATTCTTAATCCATAATATTCGTTATAGAGTCGTCATCTAAAAAAAAGATGTATCTCAGTCACGCTTTGATTGTGACTGTTCATATGAGTACCATCAGGATCTTGAACTACATGGGTTCATACGGCCCTATCACATCATGATAGCAAAGTATGATCGTACGGCAAACAATTAGGCGCTACGTTTCGTATCCTGTGTCTTATTCTTCTAGAATCTTGTTTTTTTTTTCATGTATTTGTGGAAGACGTCTGGATATTGATTGTCGGCTATGACGCCTATCGTTAAATATACTACGATGGTTCTGTATTATCTCAGCTCAGTCCTTGTAAGGTGTGCTGACATGTTATCCACGCGCACTGTGCCGTCAGTAATCTTAATTGCGGTTATTAGTGAAATTGACAGACAGAACTGGCAGAATGCCACAGAGGCGTCATCGATCAGATATTCACACTACCCTTGTATTAGGCCTATATTATAGTGTTCATGTGTCGATCATTATACCGACCCCGATTCCTGAAACGGTCACTTGCACTCTCATTTACAATGCCAGGCTAATTTTGACCTCGATCTTCGTCATTGGTGTCATTGTAATGTTTTCGTACCTACTAAGAGCACTTGCTGAAGGATTCTAACCAGATGCTGAGAATATGTATCCACAATTCTCTTATTGATATCCGGGCAACATACTATACGATATCGAGTTTTAATTAAATGTTATTTACTCTTAGTTGGTTTAGTTGAAAAGTCAACACCGCACGGAAGGAAATTTGCAAACTGTACGCTAATGTTTGTCTTCCTATATTTTAGGAAGTGGTCTGTCTATGCAAATGTACGTTTTAGCTGAGGAGTGTTACCCATCTGATGGTATTCCCGGAGAGTGATTGACTTTCGGTGCCTGAGAGAGGAGTATGAAACGGACGAAGAGAACCACTTGAGTGTGTTAATGCATTACTGGTGCCCATCAGCAGACAGTTCAGGAATGATTGCTGGGTAAAAATGTGACAAGGAGATATGTGACACATAATCCTTTATCGTCAGGCAATTGTCAGTATCAACAAGATTGCAACTCATTCGAGTGGGGTGAAAGAAATGACACCCCCAGGCCCGGACAGGTCCCAAAAAACCCAGACCAGATAGGGCTAAACTATCAATAATCCATGTTTGTGTGTTGGACACAAGCGTCAGATCCGACATATGAAGCCTGGGAGATAGATAAGCTCCATATTATATTGTCTATTTAGTCCTTATCAGACCCTTCACAATCAGAGAGAGAGAGAGAGAGAGAGAGAATTAAGGTTTAATGTCGCGTTCAGCAATATTTCAGCTATATAGCGACGATCAAACAAAATTCTAATTACTCAAGTCACTAACTTAGTAATCCAATGCATTAAAACATACACACATTGAAACTTGTGTAACAAACCGATTTCTCTCAAATAACCCAAGATGCAATCCTCACTCACTCGACTAAAAAGATCTTCCAAATTAGTCGCTCGATAAAAAGCATCTCTTAGAATCTTATAGTCTATGCATTCGATAAGAATATGTTTCATCGTGAGATCATCATGACATGGAATACACCTGGGACTGGCTCTTTTTTTAGCGAATGTTCGTGAGTTAATCGTGTATGACCGATTCTACGTCAGTAGTATACAAAGCGTGAATTGATAGAATAGCGCCTCACTGCGCATGCGTGTGACGTCACAGCACAAAAAATGGGGCGGTATTGGGGCGGTGTGCGCATGTGTGATGTGTGGGAGGTGGGTACAAGATGGCCGCCATGTGGGAGGTGGGTACAAGATGGCCGCGATGTGGGAGGTGGGTACAAGATGGCCGCCATGTGGGAGGTGGGTACAAGATGGCCGCCATGTGGGAGGTGGGTACAAGATGGCCGCGAGTGTCAGTGAGTGCAAGATGTGGGAGGTGGGTACAAGATGGCCGCCGTGGGTAGTGGGTGGAACGAAAAAAAAAGTTCCGGCAAAAAAAAAAAAAAAATGTATTCATCCGCGGTGATGCGGTTTGGCCGTGGTTTTGGCGGTAATTCGGTCTCGGGAAAAAGCTTCCGCGGAGAAAAAGTAGTCCCTAGATAAAATGGTCCGATTGGGTCGAGTGAGGTATCAAAGTGAAGCTTAGGTGAAGGGGTATCTAATGGGCTGGGTGTGGGGTTGAAATATCGGCATTCTGCGCATGCGCGGTTACCGAAGGGTATGAAAATAGCCTTTTTGGAGCTAGGGGAGCCCCTAGTGTACCGATGGGGTCGAGTGAGGTATCGATGTGAAGCATTCGTGAAGGGGCATCTGATGGGCTGGGTGTGGGGTTGAAATATCGGCATTCTGCGCATGCGCGGTGGCCCAAGGGTATGGAAATAGCGGTTTTGGAGCTAGGGGAGTCCCTAATGGGCCAATGGAGTCGTAGGAGGTATCAAAGTGAAGCATTCGTGAAGGGGCATCTGATGGACTGGGCGTGGGGTTGAAATATCGGCATTCTACCATTGTATACAGGTACATCTGACCATTGTATACAGGTGCCTTATACCATTGTATACAGGTGCCTTATACCATTGTATACAGGTGCCTTATACAATTGTATACAGGTACATCTGACCATTGTATACATGTGCCTTATACCATGGTATACAGGTGCCTTATACCATTGTATACAGGTGCCTTATACCATTGTATACGGCAGAAATTGTCTTTGTAACGTCTTATTGTGACATCATGGCATTATTGTTGTTTTGTGACACTGTGGAACTGTAAAAATTCCATGAATGGAAAAGAATGATAAAACCCATTAGTGCATAATATTGCTGAAATAATGCCAACAGAAAACTCAAGAGTCAATTTAAATATTTATTTGTATTGAGCAAATTACAAGAATTTCGAAGAGAAAAGAGCCGAAATAATGTCTGTCTGTCCTGGAAATCAGCTGATCAGCAATAAATCGACATCTCCGTGACCTTCAAGGAGATTTTGACATTAGGTTTTACCCGCTTTTATCACAAATCATTATAAAGAAATTGTCACACCCGGTGAACTCCTGAAACCCACATCCTACCCTGCTAGTCTGGTGATAATAAAATTTAAAGATCACATGTCCAACACATACTCACATAATGAAAGCAAGAATCGAACTTGCGCACCCCTCGAGATGAAGGATACCGTCCATGTTTCATTTTTTGAGGTGTACTGAAATGCTCTCTCTAATTTATGCCCCGGTATCTATTTTCACATATAGGTTGAAGATTTATATCGACACTGCTACACACTTTTCGACATGTGTTTTCACTTTCGATGAAAGCACAAAACAGTCTAAAAAATTCACCTACGCTAATATTTTCTGGTGTTTTGTAGAATATAGATTCGCGTTCATTTCTATTTCGTCAAGAAAAAATGTTTTGTAGAATATAGATTCGCGTTCATTTCTATTTCGTCAAGAAAAAATTTTCATCTCGAAAATTGGCAGATTGAAATCTAGCTTACCTGATAAAAGAAGTTTAGTCCAGATGTATACCTATATTTCCATACTCCCGCACGTTTGATGCATATCTGGGGGGGGGGGGGGCTGTTTTTTTCCTAGGTGGGATATAACACACCATGCATTTGTATGCTAATCGAAATTCAGATATTTCCATCGGTAAAGCCGGTGTCCAGTATACCACGTGGATGAAATTCAATTCAATTCAATGTATTGTACAAAACACCTTTACGCACTAAACTATGAAGCTAATGATTTTGGTCAGCGGCACATAGATGTTCCCTGGTTTGGTGTCCACATCCCAGCGGTTTTTTGTTTCTTGGCTTGTCACGCATTTTTTCGAAATTCACAGATATTTCCATCTACATATCAGCTGAGCTAACGGCCTCAATTGCCTGTTAGCTCTCTTGTTGCTCACGGTGAGCAAACGTTTCAAGAAATTGATTTCAGTTCCCGCATAACGTCTCCTTCAAGTCCATTTTGAAGAGTCGAGCGTATGAATCGAGTCAAAATAACATGCAATTCATTTGCCTGTCCGGTAAAACTGGTGAGTTGTTGGTTTGCGTTCGCCGCACACACACACTGAGGATTTGGCCTCGCGAGACGAAATTAGTTTAATATTTTTTCTCCCGCCTCGCGGTTCAGCCAATGAACTATTAGAAAAGCATATGTATGTGCATATTAATAAAACCACGGGCGCCTAAAAAATGAACACATTTCATTACACTGTAGCGAATTGTTGCCATTGCACGTGTCAGTCAGTACGTTTTCATATCCACCTCAAATTGACACGGAGAATTTCATTGCCAGTAAAATTGTAAGTTTATTGCGGAAAGAATTGATATTGCATAAATTCCTGCGGGAAATAGGAAGTACACATATATAAAGAATATTGTCTTCACGTAAAAGTTTGTACATTTCAAAAAAAAAATTTTCAAAACAAAACAAAAAAATGTGAAGTAAAACCCGTCCTTCGGATGAGAAATCTTCATACGTCAAGTCAACAAAATTTTATTTTTCAGGTAGTGGGTCGAGTGAGGTATCATATTGAAGCTGACGTGAAATGCTTCACAATGATACCTCACTCGACCCGATTGGACCATTAGGGACGCCTCTAACCTCAAAAAAAAGATTATTTTGAAGATAATTATCAACATCCGGTGAATGAAGATTTTTTATTTTAGAGGTAGTGGGTCGAGTGAGGTATCTAATGGAAGCTGACGTGAAATGCTTCACAATGATACCTCACTCGACCCGATTGCACCACTAGGGGCTGCCCTAACTCCAATAAAGGCTATTTTGATTTTTCTGCGCATGCGCGAAGTCCAAAGGCTATGAAAATAGCCTTTTTGGGGTTAGAGGCGTCCCTAATGGGCCAATCGGGTCGAGTGAGGTATTAAATTGAAGGTGACGTGAAGGAGCATCTGATAGACTGGGTGTGGGCTTGAATTAGGGTAATTCTGCGCATGCGCGAAGATGATATCAAAAATATAAATCTTCAAAAATAGCCTTTTTGGGGTTAGAGGCGTCCCTAATGGACCAATCGGGTCGAGTGAGGTATCAAATTGAAGGTGACGTGAAGGAGCATCTGATGGACTGGTGTGGGTTGAACTAACAGCATTCTGCGCATGCGCAATCTTCAAAATATCCTTTTTGGGGTTAGAGGCGCCCCTAGTGGTCCAATGGAGACGAGTGAGGTATCAATGTGAAGCAAATCGAGTGAGGTCTTATTTTGAAGCTCTCGTGGAGGAGCACTTGACTACACTAATGGTTCGTCCGTGTTCAATAGTCTGCGCATGCGCAGTCTGGCCGTAGTAGCGAAAGGGGACATTTTGGGTGCTATGTAGGGGTGTGTTTGGGTTAGAGATGAGCTAATCACGGTTCGAATGGGTCGTGTGAGGTGTCAAAGTGAAGCTTGTGTGGGGTAGAGTCAGCATGGTGTGTTTTTGAATGCAAGTCGCGTCAATCTGCGCATGCGCAGTTGGTTGTATTAAGTAAAGTGGCCATTTTCGGACAGTACATGAAGGTATTTGAGATCGACATGGGCTATTCACGGTTCGAATGCGTCCTGGAAGGTGTCATCTTGTG